>JACXGK010014224.1:0-11850 GCA_016801125.1 Novumbra hubbsi
ATAGAGGTGCCCATGTAACCAGAGTTATAGAGGTGCCCATGTAACCAGAGTTATAGAGGTGCCCATGTTACCAGAGTCATAGAGGTGCCCATGTAACCAGAGTTATAGAGGTGCCCCAGTTACACAGTTTAAATGATGTTGATGTTGAGGCCAGTGCCGTGATAGTTCCACCTGAACAACCATCTTTACCAATTTGTCAGATGGCCACTTATTTGGCTTTGTCTCACAGTCCAATTGAGTTTGTCAGTGACAGATGACTGCCAGATGCTGAGAGCACTTCACTGGATTTCCTCCTGTCAACCAATGCAGATTGCTTTTCATCATACACATCAACTGTACCAGGTTGTTTAAATTTCTTAGAAATGTCTTCTAGCCATTTTACAAAACGTCACCTTGTTTCTTTTTGTTGTAATGTTTTACATTAATTCTAATGATAAGTGTTTATTTTATAATTCTCAGATGGCCTAAAACTTTACCTTTGTATGAAGTAAGGAGTGATGAAAATGTGACATTTTGAGTATTTTGCATTTGTTCCTGTGATTAGTAGGTAATGAACAGAAAGAACCAAAGGAACAGTGGCAATTGTAAGATATTTTAAATCCTGTTTTTCGTTTTACTCAGTTTTTAAGCTACGATTAAAGTAAATTACTAACAAAAGTATTTCATGATAGTCCAGAGCATTTGTGAAGTATAAAAAAATATCAGTGAAAAGAAAAAGGTCCTCTTAAAGATATGTAGCTGGAAAGGAGTTCATCTTTTGATTATTTATATAGAAAATGTGTACACAGAGGATTTCTGAGAACTACTTTGTTTTACATGCGCATGGAGAGAAAACCTGGCTACTGGGCAAGTTCCTGTAACCAGCATAGAACGACTTTATATTAAAGGACTACTGCAACTACCATTGAGACCCCACGTTTTTTCAATTGACAATACTGAGTGAAGGGAAAGGTGACTGCATGTTCGTTTACAATACGAGAGAGAAGGAATAAAAGGCCAGAGGAACGTCTTAGTTCGCATCATCATTTCCGTGGATTTGGAAACTGACCCCAGCACGGTTGAGACGCGCCGCGCAGGATTGTGGGTGTGGATGCCAGGGACATGGAGCCATATGCGGGCACGTGGCACAGACACTGGCCCACGCAGAGCTGCCTTCACGCCGGCAAACCTCCAGGGTGGCTATATCCACATGTAGCACACGCTACCTCGAAAGGAGGAGTCTAGAACTGTGGATATCTACAGCCCTGGAGACCACTGCGCCTTTCTTCTTTTTTGATTTCTTTTTTTGAGTTGAGGAACAGAAGGGCTAATTTTGCAGTGGTCTCTCAAATTGAGAGTACATGGTTGGAGAAAACCGAAAGCAGACTAGACGTAAGGTCTAGCAACAGGACGTTCTAATCTTTTTACTGACTCTGATCTTAGAGTAGTTTCAGTGAAAATAAAAACCTTTTGACTTATCGAATTTGTTTTTGTGTATGAACACAATAACACCCAATTCGTCTTGTTCTGTTTGGAGCAAGTTAGTATTTGCTGTTAGTCCATGCCGACAAAGGGTTACATACCATCTTGATGGAAACCCCTGAACTGCTCCCAGTACACTAAATGTTTACCAGTTACATCACACACACAAAATTCCAGTAATATGTTACTTCGGGCCATGGCCACCGATGAAATTAAAAGAATGGCATTTTGTCTTATAAAAGCCATAACAGTGACAACATACTCCTGTTGCTGTGTGAAACCGGTAGGCAAATGGTACAGGCCCATGTAAAGACACATTTCCTCATTAAGTGGAAAAGAGACAGGAACAACAGCACAAACTCAGCCAGTGAGGCTGCAGAGATCGAGGTGACATTTAACATGCCTGCAATATGCCATTAACAAAGTTGAAATCAGAGAATCAGAAACGGTTCTTGAAAGAAAACATACGCTTAAGACGTGCCGGTGCATCCAACTGAAACAGTCAGTTAGTCTGAAGCCCTGAACTCAACTGAAAGAGTCAGTGCCCCCAGTGGAAACTGGTCTGAAGCCCTGAACCCGCATCCACATCTCCATGACTCACCTGCACCACTTCGTCATCTTCCTCTAATAGACCCTCCAACACATCTACTGCTGTCTGAGAGAGAGAGAGACAGGGGGAGAAAACGGGAGGTAAACAGAAATCATTTCAATTTCTTCCATGAAGCACAGCCTTAATGAATGTTGGTGTGTGTGGAGGCAGAAAGCACCAGGTGTGTATCCGTCCACCTCTTCCTTAATCAATGGGTGTGATCAGTCAGTCTGATTAGAGTGTCAGAGCGCAGTTGTTCTGTAGACAGTCGTCAATAGCAACAAGACAGATTACAAAGTCATCAATACACCACAATGCTAATCGCATGATTACTATCATTAGTCAGTCAATATTGGTACTTTCCAAAACTCCTTCAGCTAAACTATTAATTAAAACATTTTAAATAGGAAGGAAATCAACATCTCATTCCTGATGATCTCAACCGAGTAGAGGTTTTTATGCAAGCTTAGGTTAATCAATAAACACTTTAGCTGATTTAGTTAAACACCAAAGGAGCTTTGTTTTAGATGTTCAAGGAGTCTACAAAGGCAGATGTACCTCCTGCATAATTAAGTTAGTTGACATTTTTTGGTTTCCAACTGTTTTGTTTTCCTGTACATCTTTTTTTGAAACGTTGCTGTACGTCCATGTGCATGCTTGTGTGCCATTATTAGTGTCACATGAGAAAAATCCAGTGAACCATTCAACTATTGACCGTGACCTAACATGTGTTGCATTCTATTACCATCTGTCACACTTAAATCATTACCATGTCTCACGCTTCTCATTACCATCTGTCACAATTAAATCATTACCATGTCTCACGCTTCTCATTACCTTCTCACAAGCTCTTCATTACCATCTGTCACACTTAAATCATTACCATGTCTCACGCTTCTCATTACCATGTCACAAGCTCTTCATTACCATCTGTCACACTTAAATCATTACCATGTCTCACGCTTCTCATTACCATGTCACAAGCTCTTCATTACCATCTGTCACACTTAAATCATTACCATCTGTCACACTTAAATCATTCCCAGGTCTCATGCTCTTCATTACCATCTGTCACAAAAAACTCACTCTCTACATTACCATCACACGTTATTACCACCTGTCCCAGTATTTTCGTTACCATTATTATCTATGTCAACCTACATTACCATCTCTCGTCATTACCACCTGTCCCACTCTCGTCATTACCACCTGTCCCACTCTCGTCATTACCACCTGTCCCACTCTTGTCATTACCACCTGTCCCACTCTTGTCATTACCATTTGTCTCACTCTCATCATAACCATCTGTCTCACTCCCATCATAACCATCTGTCTCACTCCCATCATAACCATCTGTCTCACTCCCGTCATTACAATCTGTCTCACTCTCGTCATCACTATCAGTCTCTCGTCATTACCATCTGACTCACTCTCGTCATCACTATCAGTCTCTCGTCATTACCATCTGTCTCACTCTCGTCATTACTATACGTCTCTCATCATTACCATCTGTCTCTTTTCCTCTCCCTTGTGTCTCACTTTTCATTTCCACCTGTTCCGCCATTGGTTTTCCTCCATCTCTCTCTGAACATCCTCATCTTTCCTTCCCTCTGTAGTCTAGCACCTCCCTCTCTCCAGGTGCAATTATATTTTGACCCTGGCAGCAACCACAAATTCCCTCCCTCCCCGGCCTTTTGGCCTTTTCTGTTTAGTAACTGTGTGTTATTTCGGAGTCTGTTGTTGTTGTTCAGAGCTGAATAATGTGAGGATAATGACTAGCCTGTGGGTTAACCACAGCAGCGTGGAAACAGCAGACAGACTGGCAGACAAAAAAAAGAAACAAAGAAAGATCTAAAAGTGTCAGTTAAGAGTATTCCCGTTCCGCGTCCCGTTATCTGCTGCATCCATCGTGTTTTTTATCTGTGGTGACTGTTTCACGGTTAGGGTTTTGTGTTTTTATCTGTGGTGACTGTTTCATGGTTAGGGGTTTGTGTTTTTATCTGTGGTGACTGTTTCACGGTTGGGGATTTGTGTTTTTATCTGTGGTGACTGTTTCACGGTTAGGGTTTTGTGTTTTTATCTGTGGTGACCGTTTCACGGTTAGGGTTTTGTGTTTTTATCTGTGGTGACTGTTTCACGGTTGGGGATTTGTGTTTTTATCTGTGGTGACAGTTACACGGTTAGGGTTTTGTGTTTTTATCTGTGGTGACTGTTTCACGGTTTGGGTTCTGGGTTTTTATCTGTGGTGACTGTTTCACAGTTAGGGTTTTGTGTTTTTATCTGTGGTGACTGTTTCACAGTTAGGGTTTGGTGTTTTTATCTGTGGTGACTGTTTCACGGTTTGTGTTTTTATCTGTGATGACTGTTTCACGGTTTGTGTTTTTATCTGTGATGACTGTTTCACGGTTTGGGTTTCATGTTTTTATCTGTGTTAAATGTTTCAAAGAGTACATGTTAGGGTTTTATGTTTTATCTGTGGTGAATGTTTAATGGATAGGGTTTTGTGTTTCCATCTGTGGTAACTGTTTCATGGCTCTCAGCTAATCGACAACAATCTCCTCATTTGTATTCTGCTTCCTCACTATATTCACCAGAACTGTGTATTTGTGGTGTGTGTGTTTAGATTCGGGATTAGGATCAAATTGAGACTCCAAAAGTATAGAGACTTCAAAAGAGTGTGTGTGTGTTTGGGCTCAACAATGCACTTGTGTGCTTACTGACACATGCGGGAAGAAAGCGATGTGGAATTATTAGCTCCTAAACACAAAGAGTTTACTGACCCCTTACGACCAAGCCCATTTACACACAAAGCACAAACACATAAGGTTTTGACGATGTTTCAAGACTAACATTTTAGACAAGCAACTAGGGCAGCTGAACCAGGTCAAAGAACATCTCTGTCCTGGAACCTGTGCTTACCCTTACAGCTAGGATAACAGTGTCCCTGACAATCTTACAAAAACACGAAATCATACTTTTAAAGCAGTATCTGAAATAAGTCAGCCTAAACCGAACCCCTAATTGCCTTTCTCCTAATTGGGACCATCAGATTTTCCCACAAGGTCAAAGTTTCCTCTTTTCACTATCCTGGCAATGATGTATGGTCCCCACAAGCACCTCAACACCAACACCTGAGATGACCTACTACGCCAAACATCTATCTTGTCATGTCTCTGGTCTCCAATCCATTTGTCTCTCTCTATCTCTGGGTAGATACTAGTCCTGTATTATTCAAACTGTTCTCAAGTGGGGAGGTGAAACAAAACAGTGTTTTCTTTTGCTTTTTTTTTCCCCCAGTGGACTGAACAACAAAAAAAACCTACCTCGTACTCCTCTGCCTCTATGAGGAGTTTGGCCGTGGTAATGCGTGATTCATATGGTGGGATGCAACTCTGAAAAGAAAACAAAACAAGCAAACACAAGGTCACACACAAAGGTCTGAGTGTTTGTGACCCTGTGCTGCAGTCCTGTCCAGCGACCAGCTGCTCTGAGCCGGAGGTATCTGTAAACAAGCCAGCCCTGTGTGTGTGTGTGTGTGTGTGTGTGTGTATCACCTCTGTCTGATTGTCCCCCATGTCCTGTTTGCTGGGTGGATCATCATTCAGCTTCAGGGCAGGTAGCCAGGCCGCCACACTTCTCATCAAGTACTCCTTCCCCTCCTATACAGACAGACATGCACATTCATATCCTATTTAAAAGGTTATGACATTATCAAATGTTTTCCGGTACATTTCAATCACTTCTAATAGAATGACTTTATCTGCACTGTTTAGGATCCGAGACACAAGCATTTAACCACCCCAGAAACATCTGTTAAACTGAGTTATGTGAAACCTCTGAAATGTCAACCGCATCTTGTTTAAGCCACAGTGCCATCTGGTGGCTGGAGAACTCAAATAAATCAAGCAGTATTATGAAACTCATCCCAAATGAAATGTCTACATGTAGTTGACTGCAATCTGGAGTCTGTCACCAAAACTTTAGGTTTTCTGAAGTGAAATTTTTTTCTTGGAGAAGTAGAATACCGTTAAACGATATGGCAGAAAGACATTTCGGTTTGAGACGGTTTCCTGTTCTCCCCTTGCCCTTTTCACTCCGTCTGTCGTGATCCATGTGCACAAACTGATTCGCTCCATACATAATTCTGCATTAATATCTGCAATAAACTAATTAACATAGGTGTCTAGTTTAGGAGATTACTGGCCGATGATTCCATTCTCCCACTTTAACCATAAACTTAGGGTGACAAGAAGGTACATACAGGCTCCACAGTCCCCGACAAAAAACCATGATGATGTCAATAAAAAAATCATTATTAGACTGTGGTTGTCATGGCAACTAACTCTGCATTAGGAAATATTCAAAAACAATATTAGCCGGTAAAAAGAACTAAACATCCCAAAATGTTATATTTTAGTTATTTAGCAGACCTTCTCACCAAGAGACGTACAGTAAGTGCATACATTTTAATAAAGCTAGAAGAAACAAACACGCAGTTAAGTGGAAAGTCCATTCTACTCAATTAATGAATTATGGGCAAAGGTCAGTGCTGGAAAGAAGCCTATACAAATGAAGTTATCACATAACATGTTCCAAAAAAGACAACTACATCAGGTTTTCAGATGTTTCTGAAGAAATACCCCAGCCTCCAAGGGACTCTGACTCCAGCATAGAGGTGCTCAGACAGAGAAAAGTATTGACAGCGTGAATCGTGAACTGCCTCAGACGGCTGGGGCAATCGAGAGGCCAGAGGTTGCTGAACAAATAGTCCGGGTAGAGATGCAGGGTAAGAGCATTGCTGGAAGGAGGAGAAAAGCTCCTCTTGTTGTTCTGTATGCAAGAACCATAGCCTTGAAGCGGATTCAAGCTTCCACTGGAAGCCCGTGTAGAGTTCAAATAAAGGGGTCGACATGGGAAAACTTGATGGACATGTCCAGGAGCAGACAGGACTTGCCACAAAAGAACCTTCCAACACCAGTCTTCTATTAATTTCTGTCAACATCTATTTTCCCACTCCTTTCCTCCTTCGACCTCACCCTCTCCCAGCCCCATCCCACCCACAACGCAGGCAAGGCCCTCGATCGTATCCTCATAAGATGCTGTAACCAGTTGACCTTACTGCAACACCGCTCCAGGTCTCTGATCCACTACTTTGTCTCCTCGTCCTCCAGGCCAGCCCGACTTTCCCCTCCCACTCCATGACTGGCTGGCCGACTCACTGAGAGTCTGCTGAGCGAAAGAGAAGAAAACCTTCAGAGGACCTGTCTTACTTTAATTTGCTTTATTACTCACCTCTAACCCCAGTAAGCCCTTTGACCCCTTTTCCTCTCTCCTGGATCCTCCCGGTCCTCCACCACCTTCCATATTGGTAGCAACCTTGCCAACCATTTCGAAATGAAGGTTGATAAGATTTGCTCCTCTTTCACCCAACCTGTTCAGGCTCCTGGTCCCGCTCTCAGTGAACTACCTGATTCCTTCACCTCTTTCTCTCCCCTCTATTTAAACCAAGTCCTGTGTAGTGATGTCTGGGCCTCTGACAACCTGTCCCTTCCTCAGACCATCTCAAGGAGTTTTTAACCAACTCTCTTATCTGTCCTAGAACAATCTTCTGGACCCAAACCAATCAGGTTTCAAGACGGATCACTAGACTGAGAACGCTCTTTTCTGTGTCACAGAGGCTCTCCGCACCGCCGAAGCAAACTCTTTTTCCTCTGTTCTTATCCCCTTTGATCTTCCTGCTGCCATTGACATAGTGAACCACCAGATGCTTCTCTCCACACTCTGTCAGTACTGGTGTACCCAGGAGATAAGTCCTTGGCCCACTCCTCTTTTCTTTCTTCGCTTGGCACTGTCACATCGGCACATAACCTGTCCCAACATTGCTACGCAGATGACGCTCAACTATTGTTCTCATTTCCACCTTTGGATTCTCAGATTGCTAGACGCATATTTGCATGCAGACAACTCTGCTTGGATGTCTGCCCACCTCAAGCTTAACCTTGATAAGACAGAGCGGCTCATCCTCTCATGGAAGGCTTGCCTGCCCCATGACCTGTCCATCACGGTTGACAACTAGTTGGTTGTCCCCTTCACAGAACGCAGAAACCCTTGGCACAACACTCGACAATAACTTATTATTCTACTCAAAGCAGTGACTCGCCCTTGTTAGATTCAGGCTGCACAATCCGCAAAATACAACCCAACTTTACACAGGAAGCGGCTCAGGTTCTGATCCGGTCACTTGTCATCTCCTATCTGGACTATTGCAACAAACTGTTGGCTGGGCTTCTAGATTTTGCTATCAAGCCCCTGCAACTGATCCAGAACACTGCAGGTTTTCGTGTGTTCAACCTTCTCAAATTCACCCATGCCAGCCCTCTTCTCTCAAGCTCCATTGGCTTCTGGTGAAAGCTTGCATCCGCTACAAGACCATGTGATTGCCTATGGTGCCAAAAAGGGAACTGCAACTCCCTACCTGCAGGCTTTGCTTAAACCCTTCCTGTGCACTCCAATCTGCCACGTCTTATCTTTTGCCCAACCAACCCTGACGAGGAGGCAGCTCCCGCTTAGCCAAGGCACAACTCTTCTGTCTTGGCACCTCAATGGTGGAACAAACATCCCCTTGAAGCCTGGACAGAAGAGTACCTGCCAATCTTCTCAAAATGACGAAAACTCATCCAAGAGGTAGGTTATCTTAATTAACTTGTGTATCCCCCTACCACACACAAAAAAATGCACTTAGATTTCTTTGGCACTGACATCACCATGACAAGAATTGTGCTGATTATAACAGTCAGATGTGGATTTTCAATGCACTTAAAAAGAACACTTATTGTAAGTCGTTCTGGATAATAGCGTATGCTAAAAGACAAAATGTAAATGTAAATAACAGCTCAGGCTTGTCATCGGCATAGCAGAAATAGGAAAGACCATGTGAGGATATGACAGAGCCAAGAGACTTGGCGTAGAGAGAAAAGAAGAAGGCCAAGAACTGTGCCTTGGGGAACACCAATAGTAAGACGCTGAGCAACAGCCTCTCCTCTCCACGTCTCCAGGAAGGAGCGGTCTGCCAAGTAGAAAGTGATCCGAAAGTGAGCAGACCTAGAAAATGCACAAATGACAAGTCCATATTGGCCAGGTCACAATGCTTGTACCCTACAAACAAATCTCGTAAAATGACGGAAGCAATCTTTCGGAAAAAAACAGAGTTTGTTTTACTCTTTTATATAGGATCATCTTTTTCGGGGTGCAACAACAGCATGTGCTCGTGCTACCAACTGAAACGCTAAGCGCCAAAAGTGGTAATTTTGGAGTACTTTAATATTGTCGTGTACTGAACCAATTTCTATATTTATATTGACGTACATCATGCATGACTCACCTAGTTCAGGGGTCTCCAACCTTGTTCCCGGAGAGCTACTGTCCTGGTTGTTTTCACTCCAACCCGTGTGCTAAGTCAGGGTTAGTGAAAACAACCAGAAGAGTAGTTCTCCAGGAGTAGGGAGAACTACAGATATCACAGATTGATGTTTTCAGTTGGCTTGTGCTTCTAGCACCTCGGTTTCTGAAGCGATTCTCACCTGGTTCTTCTCTGTACTGAACAGGTAACTGGCCATTAGCTGCAGAGCCTCTGGGTTGTCCGGGTGATAGGACAGTGCCTTCTCTATGGCCTCTCGACACTGGTCTCCTGCCCCGTCCTCCATACTATACACGCACACATATGCCCACACACACCAGATCAGATAAAAAGCATATTACACGGAACTGAGAGAACTGGAAGAGAGTTATTTCATACTACCAGAGGTCAGTGAAGTAGATTTCTGCCACAGAGCAGTATGCCACACAAACATCAGTCGCTGTGGGGATCTCTGAACTTGAGTCCTGGAGTAAGGGGCGTGCTGCACCTGCTTCTACCTAGGGGATGACGGTAGGGTAGTGTTCAATATATTTGGCTGTCAGTTCAGTTTGAGTGTTTGTGAAAATGACTGTAAGTACATGTGTTAAGAATGTGCAGAGGTAGCATTTCATAGGATTACTCTCCAAACCCAATTTCACTTTAACTTTAGATTTAGTATTTTCAGAGTCAAGGGCTGGGTTAAGTAAGGGAAAATAGGTTTTTCTATGTAAATGCAATGTAACTCCCCAAAAAACCCTCCTTACAAAACTGTGTAAATGTATTTGCCGAGGTACAGGTATGAGAGCAGCGGCTCTGAGTCAAAATATGTCAATTTACAAAGGTGACTAAGCACATACATTACAACTACTGTTGTTAATGCACTGAAGGATGTTCTGGAAACTTAAAGTGTCTGTAACTCACTGTGGTTGATGGGTTCTTCTCCATAGCACGCAGCAGTATCTCAATTCCTTTGGTGTAGAACTGTATAGCCTCATGTCCTGTGTTTATCTGCCCTAAAGACATGTATTTACTATGACCCTCATCAGGACTTAACTCTACTGCATGCAGAAATACTTAAGGGCGGGGGTTAAGGAACACACAAGACACACAATTGCACATTTACCCACACAACATAACCTCTATAGGCATAAATAGATCTTTTATTTTTCCGAACAAGCACAAAAACCATGCAGGGACCAAGTTGTCAGACTTTACTATCTTTTTGGAGACTTTCTTGTTCACACAGGTATATTTAAAGAAGTATCTCAAAACACTCTCTGAAGGATATTTCCTTGGCTTTAAGCATGTCTCCCAGTTCAGAGTGAATGTGTCCTAGCAGATCCAGGGTAAAGAGTTTGTCAGGTTCCACATCCAATGCTCGCTGACAGAATCTCCCTGCCATCTCAAACTCCAAACTATCCATACACTCTTCTGTCTGAAATCCAACAGGATCAGGATAGAGGTTAGTCCAGTATGTGCCAAAACCCAAAGTCAAACTGTCCACACACTGCAGACTCAATCTGAAACCGGACAATGATTGACTGTCTGGTTGTTGGTGCATTACCTTTTCCAGCAGTTGTTCCACAGTATATTTCTCAGCAGTTTTCTTCTTGGCTTTCTCCTGCATCTTCAGCTTCATTCTTTCTTGAGGTGACAAACCTGCCAGTCCAGAGCCTGTTGTAACGCAAACACACGCAATTGTGTCAACAGTAGCGCTAGCTAGCTATAACATGGGGAAAACAACACTACTTTTTCCAGCTAGCAGTCTCATACCTCCATTGGAACGCAGATCTTTCCTCTTAACTTTGCTTTTCTTCTTCCCCTTTGCTTGGCCTCCCATTACAACAAGAATGATTGGTAATCAATATTTAATAATTAAATCAACCACTACAACTATGTGGGAAAACACTACACGCATGTGGCGTGAACGGGTATGAACGCGTGTGTTCAGCGTAAACCCAGCTACGGAACACTGTAGTGGACAAAACTAGTCAGTCCAATGAATGACAGTAAGATGCTATTAGAAAATTAGAATATGTTTAATATTGTTGAAAATGTGTCTCAATCGCGTTTTTGATTTGAGATTCATCAGAAACACGTTTATATTTTTTGTAAATTAACTCTTATTACGTGGAATAATGAAACACATGTAGTATTTATGTATGTATGGTTTAGTATTATTTAAATTCAATTATTTTAATATAATACAATATTATGATCTGGGGGAAAAAAGTTCAAAAACCAGCCTTAGGCTGAATGTAGTTCACTACCACTGTACTAGAGCAAATATCAAATATCTAATAAAAAACTTACTGACATAGGTATATATATATATTTTGTCTATGTTGATTGTCAGTCAAGTTCAGTGATTTTTAATCCGGAACAGTTCCATGTTGCTCTATAG
>JACXGK010014225.1:0-11690 GCA_016801125.1 Novumbra hubbsi
AAGGGTTAGCAGGGTGGAGGGGTAGAGGGGTAGAGGGGTTGGCAGGGTGGAGGGGTAGAGGGGTTGGTGGGGTAGAGGGGTTAGGGGATAGAAGGGTTAGCAGGGTGGAGGGGTAGAGGGGTAGAGGGGTTGAGCATCTCCCTGTGGAACCCAAAAAAACGATTAGGGGAATGAATGCAAACAGACAAGGCTTTTATAATAATGAATCTATGTATATTACAAACAAAGGACAGAATAGGCTGCTGAACTCTGCGGGAGAGACGCTTGATAATGCATCACAAAGGGAACCGAGGAAACGTATGGATTGATGATATCCTGTGACATTTAACAAATTATCAAACTGCAGTATTCATCTGACGCAGTGCTGTGTGACAACAAAAGCTTTGGATATTTTCATGAAATCAGTTCAGATACTGAGTACAACTTTTAGGTCCACAGCCAGCCAGAACAATGGAATCAGAGAGACAGGACCAGACAAACCGACATACAGACTGGACCATGAGGACCAGACATACTGGACCGGAAAGGTAGCAGCCCAATAGGCAGACAACCGAGACAGACAGATGGTCAGAGACAGGCCGACAATCAGAAATACAGACAGAACCAGACAGAAAATACCAGACAGACCAAACCAGACAGAAAGGACCAGACAGAACTAGACAAACAGACAGAACCTGACAAACAGAAAGAACTAGACAGACAGACAGACAAAAACAGACTGACATACCGTACCAGACAGACAAACAACAGACAGACAAACAGACAGGAACAGACAGAAAGACAGACAGAAACAGACAGACAGAAACAGACAGACAGACAGAAAAGACCAGACGGTTATAAAGACAAACTCACCGAAAAAAAGGACCAGATAGAATATTTGAAGAGATATGAGAGCCATTCATACAGAGAGACAGATGTAGTTAAAAGATCTGAATTCCTTCACCGCGGTACGTTCTTGCTCCGCGGGTCCTGTGTGCTGATCCGGAAAGCTACATGACCTTTTCCCAGAGTCTAAATGGTCAGGACAGAAAGGACCCGGGGACAGAGAGGGGACGAGGACAGAGAGGGGATGGAGACAGAGAGGGGACAGGGACAGAGAGGGGACGGAGACAGAGAGGGGACCGGGACCGAGAGGGGACCGGAGACAGAGAGGGGACAGAGACAGAGTGGGGACGGGGACCGAGAGGGGACGGAGACAGAGAGGGGACAGGTACAGAGAGGGGATGGAGACAGAGAGGGGACAGGGACAGAGAGGGGACGGAGACAGAGAGGGGACCGGGACCGAGAGGGGACCGGAGACAGAGAGGGGACAGAGACAGAGTGGGGTCGGAGACAGAGAGGGGACAGGTAAAGAGAGGGGATGGAGACAGAGAGGGGACGGGGACAGAGAGGGGACGGAGACAGAGAGGGGACGGGGACCGAGAGGGGACCGGAGACAGAGAGGGGACAGAGACAGAGTGGGGACGGGGACCGAGAGGGGACCGGAGACACAGAGGGGACAGAGACAGAGAGGGGATGGGGACAGAGAGGGGATGGAGGGGAATTCTTTCACTAGAGTCTTCTGAGACATGTGTTACCATCCATGTAGCTGAAAGATTGACAGCTATAAGGACCAACTAGGGACTGTCCGGCCACGGACATTTTTCCCAGGGACCAATGTGTCTGTATGCAAGCGTCATGCCACCAGTTATGATTGAAGGCAGACAACGATTATATAGATAGAAAAAACAGCAGTTGTTGATGTGGGCTACATAACAGTGACTTGGTGATAAAGGAACAGGCGCTACAATAATGATATTGCACTCAACAGCTGATGGATAGAAGATAGGTGCCTTGTTAGTCAGCTAACAAAACAGCTTGTAATATCACCTGTGTGTATGAAGTGATTGTTTTCTAAAAGCGACATATTCCACACAGGCTAGCTAACAACCTACTTTCATAGCATTCAGACTGTACGTTTTTATTATTTTTGATGTTGCTCTACGTTCTGTTTGAAAAGCTGAAGCAAAATTCCATGCTAGAATTTCAACATTAAAGGATGTACTTTCTCCCAAAGAATGATCAGCCATAATCAGTGTTCAAAACCCTGATTATCGTTTGCTAAATTAACCGTTCAGATTGATCAATCGGACGACCTCTATGCACACAAACATCTGACACACAACTAAACACACTGAGTAAAGTAATTTTCCTCCACAGGGAGAACATTTAATGGGAAAATGGCAAGGCTGCACTAAAATTAAACGCAGATGCGCATAATGCATTCATGTAGAAAATCCCAGACTTTAATCCAATTCCTCACGCTTTAGTAAAAGAGCGAGAGAGATCGACAGACAGGGACAAGGAGGTACACACTGACTCTTTCTCAAACACACACACCCCCTAGCGACATCAGCCCACTATGAGAAAACCTCCATCAGACCCCACGACCCTCAGTATGACTCTACCTCTGTCTGACCATACCACCAACCTCCTGACCCTATGACAGATCCTCCATCTGATCCGATGACCTTCCACACTTCATCGGACACCAAGACACTCCGACTGACACCACAACCATCCATCTAATACCATGGTCCTCCGTCTGACACCACAACCCTCTGTCTGACACCACGACCTTCCCGCCTGACACCACAACCTTCCGTCTGACACCACAACCCTCTGTCTGACACCACGACCTTCCGCCTGACACCACGACCTTCCGTCTGACACCACAACCCTCCATCTGACCCTACGACCCTCCGCCTGACACTGCAACTCACTGTCTGACCCAACAGGCCACCGCTCCTCTGCAAGCCTTTAAACTGTTTCTCTAATGTGTTTGACTGGCCAGGCCATCCTTGAGTGGGAGCCAGGGGCCTGCTGATCCTAATTAGAGGTGATTATGGCCAGAGAGCATGGCGCTGTCAAGGTGGCGGGTGCCTAATGGGCCAGGAGCAGCCGGGCCCCCTTTCTACCCTTAAACAGAGAAGAGAGGCCAGCCACAGAGATCCACAGATATGGACAAACAAACACAACACAGTGCAAATACATGCCTTGATGAACACAGGCGAGGTCACATATTCCCACGCTCCCTGGGGTGTGGTTGCATGGATGATGCTGTATCCTGTGTTTCGTATGCGAGAGAGTCATACAATACAGTGTTCACAGAGAAAGGGGCTTCCCACCACACATCTATTTGTAACATCCAGCTGTGTGGTTGGGACACACTTTCTGCGGCATCGGCACTTCTATTTGCTGCCAGTGTCCGCCATGTCTGGTTGAACACACACACACACACACACACACTGAGGCAGTTCTACGTACACCCTTGCCAGGAGGAGGGGGAAGGGAGAAAGACAGAGAGAGAGAGAGAGAAATCCTGGACCCTCTGTCAGTTCAGTGAAGCAGGTAGGAAGGGTAATACAAGCTGACATGGAGAGGATTCGCTGGGAGACACACACACACAAACAGAAAAACACACAGCACAGGAGCCACATTAACATAGTGGCAAAACACATCACACAACCACAACAACAGCCAGCAAATATTCACACAGGGGGAGAGAACGAGGGAAAGGGAGAGAAAGTGGGATCCTTGGGCCTGAGGGAGTCAGCGGGAGGTGAACAGAGATAAGGCTGTGTGTCAGGGGGACTCGGCACACACACACACACACACACATTACACACACACCCTTTCCTCCATGCATCTCCCCACCGCTCGGCCCCTCTGTATGCTGTCCTGGCTGTACAGGAGTGCGGGGGCCAAAGCAGATTGCGGTGTCTACCTGGTGAAAAGCCGTGCCCCTCCAAGGGTGTATTTTCTCTTCTGAAACATCCATGTCCATGCTTTCTCACCCTCAACTCTGGCCTTGAATTCCCTTTGTTGTGCTAATGTCTCTGTGTGTGTGTGTAAGGGTTTTGTGAAGCGTGATCTTCTGGGGATATTTCTCCGGTGCCCATGAGGAAATAGGCTAATTGAAGTTTAGGGGTTAGGTATAGGTGAAATGATTATAACCGCTGTGTAGGTTAAAATAACGGTTTTAAGGGCGAATATAACATTTTCACAGGCTAGGATTAGGTTTTTAGGGCTCGGATTAGGTTTTAATGGCTAGGGCTAGGTTTTATGGGCTAAGATTAGGTTTTAGAGTTAGCTCAAAGAAAGGTGACTGTTTTAACATCTTAAAAATACTATTGTCTCGTGCTTTGTGAACAAACAGGTTTAGACAGTGAACTGCACACGATTTTACTTAACATTCCATGTAGTGAAAATAAATTCCTTCCACTCGGCATTGCGGCCTTCCAATAATGGAAGACGTACACGACCACGCAGCCATGATGAACCGGAGGAGCGCAGGGGGAGTTGGCAGTGTGGAATTCCATTGGCGGATCTGACGGGGGCCTTGTGGAAATGATAGCGTCCCGCATCACTGTGCGACAAGACCAGCTCTTCAGAGAATTTCATGGTAGGTGATGTAAGTGCATCTGAGATGTCTGCTGAGTCCTCCACATTCAGTACCCACTCTGCCAGTTATATCCTGTTAAAAATGCCCCTGTTTTACACCAAACCATTTGTTCAGGGGAATAAATACATGAATGCACTTGATTCCCAATTGAATGGCGAAACAAAGTGTTGCTTAAATAAATGATTAGCATTTATTTCTGTAAGTGGGGTTGGCTAATTATAGAATTGATATGAATTAGACATTTAAAATGGGTGCACAATCTAATATAGATTTAGTACAGAATAGCTGATAAGGTGTCATCTTTTGAAAGGTCTGGGATACGATCAAGCTGCTTTTGCACACTAAAACTGAGAAACCTGTCAGAATGATATGGCAATTGGATGCAAAGGAATTTGGAAAGGGTTTAGGGTTTAGCAAGACAACACACATTTCCATAAGAAGAGGCAAACATGGGTTGAGAGCAGTTGTACCAATAAACTCAACGCTTCAAGTTTTACTTTCGTAGATAATCTTGCTTTTCTTAACCAGGCAAAGCTTAGGTAACCACAAGGATGGGGGAAAGGTATGGGGAAGAAAGAGAATTCACTTGCAGAAGGTGCAAGCCAAGCTGATGTGTGCTGTAAGTGGTGCGAAATTGCCACCGAATAACAGAACTGCTTCAAACATCAAGTGACGCTTATCTCCTTATCATAGCCGACCGATTCTGAGTAAAAACTGGCGCCAAGCAGTCCAAGCTGGATTACAAGTTGAAGTTCGGGTCACCAATAAAAAGTTGAAAAGGCTAGTCCAGGTCCATGTCGCCAATGGTTGACAAGGCTAGTCCGGGTCAACGTGAGTGCTATTATCTAAACACATTTGTACCCGGCTGAGTTGGTTCTGGATTGTCTTCTGCCAGGTCTATGTGGTGATCATTCATGCCGTAGTGCAACGGTGATGCCTGAAGTTTTGGTTTTGTAGATTAAATGGCATGTAGTTCTGTGCTCAGACGTCTGTATTTTGATAGTGATTGTCCTGGTGCCATGTGTCCTCTGTCTGGGTGGTCTGTCTTCATCTATTCCCAGTGTCTCTCCTCCACAGGGATCCTTTTGGCTCCCGCCAGGCTGTTACTGTAAAATGGATTTAGGTTTTGTTTTTTTTGTTTGGTGAAATAAGGATAAAATAAAACAATACAGAAGAATGCGAGTGCATGCCCTAAATAACCCTGTCCTGAGACTGTGACAGCCTGAACTCTGGACTGGGCTCTCAGTGTTCAATCACTGAAACGAAGAGCCAATCAGAAACAAGAAGGATGGGAGAATGGCTGGAACATGTGTCCCTGTGAGCAACACACTGGCAGGCAGCACTGATAACGGCCCCGAGTCTCTCCACATGAAGGGAAGAGGAAAAAAGATACACAGGAGAGGACAAAGAACACGACCGCTTGGCGTGCTCACAGACTTTCCCAGCAATCATTGAAGCTGTTGATCATTAACCAGTTGTCTATCTTCTTTTAGTGGTCAGTGGAATGGTTTCAGAGTGGCCTTAAGGGCTGGAGTTGGAACACACCGCAGCGCCACGCCTGCCGTCAGCAGAGCAGCAGCCTAGCAGCGACCAATCAGGGCCAGAGAATCTGTGGCCATGGCAAGTGTTACCGAGCTCCCTGTTGCTATGTAATTAAGTGCTATTTGTAAGAGAGTTCTGCACCTGAATTGGGTCAGACTACTTTTTATGCAGAGATTTGTGTGTGTTTCTGTGTGTGTGTGTGTGAGGTACAGCGAGTGAGAGAGTGTTTGAGAGCAGGCTATCTGCATGTGTGATTGAGTGTTTGAGGGCTGTGTAGGTGGGTTTACAAGCCAAAGACAGAGTGGGAGACAGAAAAAGGACTCAAACTAGCCCCTTGAACATGTGGCAGGTTTTGCTACTTCTAAATCTGCGGAAAGCCTGAAACTCCACTACAGACACTAGTAGCTACTCTGGAATGAACAGGAACGCAAGTAATTTGATATCCGACTGAATTAGCCTGTCCGTCGATCAATCACCAAACTCCTCTCTGCTCTCCAGTTTTTGTCCAGCCTGAGACTACGGAGGACTAGGAAGAATTAATGGGTAAATACCTGATCCGACCAGTTGTAAGGACACGATAGTCACTTGTACCCTACACCATAAACTCTTTTACACCACACCATACACTCTTCTACACTACACCATACACTCTTCTACACTACACTTTAAACTCTTCTACACTACAACATACACTTTTCTACACTACACCATACACTCTTCTACACTACACCATAAACTCTTCCACACTACATCGTACACTCTTCCATGCTATGCCATACACTCTTCTACACTATACCGTAAACTCTTAGACGCTACACCACAAACTACACCACAGACTCACCACAAACTACACCACAACACCATATACACATATCTGCCCTACAGCAAGTATTCTTCTACGCTGCACCATACACTCTTCTGCACTACAAAATTATACACTTCTACTCTAAACCTTAGACACTTTTACACTACACCATATCCACTTTTACACTAAACTATAAACACTTCTTCAGTAGTAGTAATTTGGGCACATTACACATCTGCAGAATCCTTGCATAAAAACACACACAACATGCTAGCAGAAATTCTTAAAATGTGACAGAGTAGGTGACAAGATGAAACAGGAAGTAGTACAGTGCCAACTCCCCATATCAGGCTGTGTAACGTGACTTTCCAGCAAACATGACACCTCTGGCCCCATTTGGGAACCGGATGGGCAAACTGTGTTTGGGCTAATCAACCACACCCCAATTAATCAACCCCAAGCCAAGTCATTACCTCCACCCCAAGTCAAAACCCCACCCCCGTTAAGACATTCGTCAACCCCACCCAAGTTATCCACCCCACAGCAAGTAATCCATCACACAACAAGTAATCAATACAGGCGGAACACTGTGTTGAAATGGTGCAGATGTAAACACGGTGCTGAGGGAAAAACGATGTTGATGGAAACACAGTGTTGATGGAAACACAGTGCTGATGGAAACATGGTGTTGATGGAAACATGGTGTTGATGGAAACACGGTGCTGATGGAAACACGCTGCTGATGGAAACACGGTGTTGACGGAAACACGGTGCTGATGGAAACATGGTGTTGATGGAAACACAGTGTTGATGGAAACACGGTGCTGATGGAAACATGGTGTTGATGGAAACATGGTGTTGATGGAAACACGGTGCTGATGGAAACACGCTGCTGATGGAAACACGGTGTTGACGGAAACACGGTGCTGACGGAAACAAGGTGCAGATGGAAAAACGGTGTTGACGGAAACACGGTGCTGATGGAAACACGGTGCTGATGGAAACACGGTGTTGACGGAAACACGGTGCTGACGGAAACAAGGTGCAAATGGAAACACGGTGCTGATGGAAAAACGGTGTTGACGGAAACACGGTGCTGATGGAAACACGGTGCTGATGGAAACACGGTGTTGATGGAAACACGGGAAACACGGGTCGCCGTCCGTGGAAACAGACACCTCAGTAGGACAGGGTCGTGCGGCTCCGGGTTGTCCTACCTGTGTTGCCGAGCTGTTCCGGACCACTGCTGGCCTGTTTGAGCCTCTTCTGATGGGATTTGCCGTTGTAGTGGATCTGGGCTTGGACCGGCGAGTTGAGCTGGATGTTGCAAACGGCACACAGCGTGTAGCTGCGCTGTTTCCTCTCCCTCTTGGGACGGCTGTGGTCCGAGGTGGGTAGGGCGCTCCCGTCCGCTCCCGGCCGCTCCCCGGGGACCACGCCCTCCCCCCGGGGGTCAGGGGTCAGCAGCGCTCCTCCTAACACGCTCCCGTCATCCTCCGCCTCCAGCACGGGCGACGGATCGAAAGGACGCTTCATTCCTGGGAGGAACGTTGAGTCAGACAGAAGGAGAGGGAAGAGACGTGTTAGGCATGTATTCCCTGTATCGTTTAACCGTTGTTTTGACGGGTGACACCAGTGAGAACAGATTGTCCTTTCCGACCAGACGCGGTGACGAGTTGCAATGGAGACAACAGTTTCCCGAAGAGGTAGGTAAGAATAGAAATGACGGAGGGAACAGATGAAGCGAAGGTGTGGAGAAGAGAACATGGAGGGTTAGAGGTGAAATGTCTGAAATAAGAGCCCAGTTCAGGCTCAGGCGAAGGTCCAGGCCCAAAGGGTCGGACAGACCTTTCCAGTCTCAGCAGCGCTGAGCGTTTAACAGTGTCATAACCTGCATTGTGTCCCTGCCATCCCAGACTCTAACCCCTGATGAAGAACACAAAGGCTTGGCTCTCTCTCACACACACACACGCAGACACACAAATACAACACACACATATGGTCACTTATGTACATGATATGAACAAATGAACACATGAGAACAGACAAGCACACACACACCCACGTGCACATACATACGACCACAGACACATGAGAACAGACAAGCACACACACACCCACGTGCACATACATACGACCACAGACACATGAGAACAGACAAGCACACACACACCCACGTGCACATACATATGACCACAGACACATGAGAACAGACACAACCACACAAGGCAGAAAGGATGGAGATTAAATAATACTGGAGGCCAGGCAGTTTTTTTCAACTTGTTTTTGTATTTCATGTTCTTTACTGGTGCAACACTGCCCAGTTACTGTTAGTCTACACCTGCCCAGTTACTGTTAGTCTACACCTGCCCATTTACTGTTAGTCTACACCTGCCCAGTTACTGTTAGTCTACACCTGCCCAGTTACTGTTAGTCTACACCTGCCCAGTTACTGTTAGTCTACACCTGCCCAGTTACTGTTAGTCTACACCTGCCCAGTTACTGTTAGTCTACACCGGCCCATTTACTGTTAGTCTACACCTGCCCAGTTACTGTTAGTCTACACCCGCCCAGTTACTGTTAGTCTACACCTGCCCATTTACTGTTAGTCTACACCTGCCCAGTTACTGTTAGTCTACACCTGCTCATGTTACTGTTAGTCTACACCTGCTCATGTTACAGTTAGTCTCGAAATTATTTAGATTTTCAGTTCATAACTGGACCACCGGGGGGAGACAGAGCACTACTTTATAATTCTGAGGAGAGCCCTGTGCTGTCCAACCGCCAAGCCCACTACATCTCAGTGTGTTTACTGTGCAAGCCTGCTGGAACCAACACACTGAAATCAGGGTCCCTGTAACAGAGAGGTCCAAGCCAACCCATTCGATTGTTTATCTGTCTGGATACCTGGCGGTCTGTCTGTCTGTCATCGAACCATATTCTAGGGCTGGGTTAAATTATGTCTGTCATGGTTCCATATTATAGGGCTGGGTAAATTTATGTCTGTCATGGTACCATATTCTAGAGCTGGGTTAATTTATGTCTGTCATGGTACCATATTCTAGGGCTGGGTTAATTGATGTCTGTCATGGTTCCATATTATAGGGCTGGGTAAATTGATGTCTGTTATGGTACCATAATCTAGAGCTGGGTTAATTTATGTCTGTGATGGAACCATATTCTAGAGCTGGGTTAATTTATGTCTGTCATGGTACCATATTCTAGGGCTAGGTTAATTGATGTCTGTCATGGTTCCATATTATAGGGCTGGGTAAATTGATGTCTGTTATGGTACCATAATCTAGGGCTGGGTTAATTTATTTCTGTCCACTCCTTCGTTAAGATTAGAATGGGCATGAATGAGGTCACTTTCTGCATAGTTTAATGTCATTTTATTCCACTGTGAAAATAGCAGGCTTATACTAAGCATAGAGCAAGGACAAAGGAAGAAAGGTGAATGAATGGAGACTAAGGTATATCACTGATGTTGCAAAGAATAGAATTGAGTTTTAGTGACGTTTTCAATCAGGAAAACATAGAAGAAAAACTATTCCCAGATAGATAAATGCACTGAGTGCTCTGTGATTTTTCCGTAAACGTCAGGCTTAACTGACACAGAACCGCTTCTTCAGACTAAATAAAAGAACAGGGTTTTTTCTGGTACTCTGTTATAAACATGAATAAATGAAAAGCCAGGCCTCTGTACATAATCCCTGTGATGTATTAAGAAATCAACATGTGAAAAGCCCCCTGAAAGACGCCCAGCAAACCTGGACATTTCGCCCACTGCCTTCTTCCTACGCCTGGAGTTATTCACGTATGCACAAACCACTCAAAACACACACACACACGCACTGGCGCGCACAGACACATATACATACATACACACACACACATGCCAACCTTGGAAACACACCACTTACACACAGACCCAACCCTCTAAAACACACAAACACACATTTCACCATCTCACTTTCTACACACACACACACACACACACACATAAAGACACACACCCCAGACACACTTAAAGACATAAGAGGAGGCAGCCTCTATGAAAGCTGCTATTCACATGACTAATCTGGGAGCACTCAAAGACTCCATCAGATGTTTTCTCAAAAGCTTTGAGCATTGCCCATTACTGGCAGCCAATGAAGAAATCTCTGTGGTCCTCCACCACCATCTGCCCTGCCCTCCGACAAACTGCCCCGTCACACACCCCACCCACCTAAAAAAAAGAACCAGAACCTCCGTCACCACCAGTCAGTGGCGTAAGCTAGCAGGCACGTGGGCATGGGACAGTCATGCCCGCACTAGCAGTTCCCGCTAACACCGCCTCGGAACGACAACACCGGCATCGTGCCGGGCCGCTGAACATCTCCAGCAGAGGGATTTCTGGACAAGGGCTCCACAAGGACCCCGGGTCTCTGGGTCAGCATGAGAGGTCAGGGCTGAAAACACCCCTCATGCCGGGTGTGTGAGCGCGTGAGGCAAGGTGGGCTGAGAGAGGGCAGGAGAGTGGATGGGCGGTGCCAGCCTCGCCATGCTGGCACAAGGGGACATGCCCTGCAGCGCACTGTGCCACTCTCACCATTAATCAGGGATCTATCGGGCACTGAAAGACCGGGCTCACCGGCCTGGTGACTTAGCCTTATATCAGACATCATCCCGGCAACCAGGTCAGCTGGATATCCCAACACTGTGGTTGAGTACGAGTTGAAGGAGCAGCCTCCTCACACCCAACACAGACAGACAACAAGCCTCCTCACACCCAACACAGACAGACAACAAGCCTCCTCACACCCAACACAGCCAGACAACAAGCCTCCTCACACCCAACACAGACAGACAACAAGCCCCCTCACACCCAACACAGACAGACAACAAGCCTCCTCACAC
>JACXGK010014226.1:0-11847 GCA_016801125.1 Novumbra hubbsi
GAAACAGATCAACTACAGGACTGAGGAAACAGATAGACTACAGGACTGGGGAGACAGATAGACTAGATAAACAAGAAATAAACAGGAAAACAGAGAAGAGATGAGGAGGAAAGACAGAGAGAGAGAGGAGCTCACTGTCCAGGCCAACGTCGTGGACGGTGAGGATGGGGGGGTGGATTGTGTTGGATGTTCCATACAGAGTCACGTGGAGGACACCATGAGGAGTCTCAATACTGTGCTCCTGGTAGGGAGGGAAGGAGGGAAGGAAGGAGAGAGAGACAGTTGCCTACAGTACACAAATTCACAACCACGAACACACACACTGATCATACATATATTAAGCAAACACGCTTTAACATATCCATGAGATATCAACTACCAGCAATAACAGTCTCACCTGACTCTGGTTCAACAATATCTGGGCGGCGACCTCAGCCTCCTACAAACATGGTGTGGAAAATAAATGACATTTCAAGCCTAAAAACAAAGCACCTTTGCGAAAAACAACTTCCACCTGGGAACATAACAGTGAAATGAATGTTGAAAAAAAACCATTCAATTCGGATGATTGAAGTTTATCCTTTTTGGGCTGGAACAACTTCCTGGTTGCTTTAGCATTTAGTTTGTCTTGCAGGGTGAAGTGCTGTTTAAGGAGTCTTGAGGGTTTTTGGTTTGATCTGACTAGACATGGTACTCTCAGAATTCATCAGCTGAAGACCAGTGGGACAAATGATATGATATGCCATAGAAAGAGAGATGTGACGTGATGGGAAGGCATTTAAAATGTGTATGTACAGAAACAGACCTTTTCAGGACCGGGCTGACCAGGAAATGAAGGCTTTTCATCAGTGTTGGTGAACTCCTGCATCTCAGTCGTCATGGTTTTGCTTGTTTAAGTCCTAGAGAAGTTAATAACAAATATATACGTTCATACTTTTTCTAACCTCCAGCCGCCGTTGATAATTACTGTTGAAACTCCCAGTTTATATTTTATTTATAAAAAGTAGAAGTAAAAGACGTGCTTGGGAAAACATTTACGCCAGCACACAACAAACTGGAGGTGAACTAATTCCCCAGCCAACCAATGCAAATGAGCTTTAGGTGCCAAAACCTACCAAATGGAGTTGCTAGAACACAAAGAGAAAAAGCAGGCATATCTTATAGCTGTGGAGCTCATCCGTTGGACTCAAAGGCATGCGACCAGTATAAAAAAATCAATGATAACAATGGCCACAATAACCGCAGTTATCAATACACAAACCACAAGTTTAAAGCCACCGCTTTCAACCTTTCTAGATAGGTGCTGTAAACCTATTATTGATATCCACCCCAGGCCATGCCAAAGAACTAACTACTAGAGGACCTTTAAAATATATTTAAGGAATTTGTTTATCTTGTTACACTGATACAACAAACATAAATGGGGAGAAAGAGTAAGGTTGTATCACAGAGGAGTAGGGATCGACCCTATAGATGTGCGCCAAAACCATAATAATCATTTAACATCAATGTTTTTCTGTGAAAAAGAAATAAAAACTGTTAAATGCAATAATTTAAACCCTAAAGTTCATAGGAAATATTACATATAGATATAGACAAAATTTTTAATGTTGAAACTGGGAAATGTTATTGTTTCTTGAAAATGAAATGCCCACTTTGAATTTGAATAATATCGTTGCGCTGAAACTAAAAGTTACATAATTCTACCAAGTGGCTAGTTGTTGCATACCACACCAGAGCAACATCATCTTGACAGAGTAACAGTATTTTATAAATGAATCAGCAAAAACGTGTAATATTTTTTCTTGTGCTAAGGCTAGATGAATAGCTACCTACTAAATAAGGGGATTACTTGAGTCAAGGGACCTACCTTTAGGATGGCTTTGTATTTACTCACTATTAACGTTCACCCCATATCTGCTCGAGTATCTTTTTTCGGTCTCTCTCTCTCTCTCGCTCTCTTTCTCTTTTAGAAGTATTTCTCTGTCTTTACAATCACCTCTCCTTCTCGCTTTATCCAACTTTAATTTTCTCTCTACGAAAAAAAACCTGCCCTCGCTCTGTGTCAATGTATTGCTCACTGAATAACTATCTACAGTTACGGGGATTCAAAACACTGTGCAGGTTGAAAGGCAAGCCAACGTTTACACGAAACGTAAACTGTATCAAAATACCTTGGTATTTCCAAGAAGTCGACTAATGAGAGAAGACGTTGAGAGACCAATAAAACAAATAATTGGCAAGAACTACATTTCAGAGGCTGGGAGAACAGAATGGTGCAACATTCAAATGAATATACGCACATTTTTCTTACAAATGTTTCATACAAACACTTGCCTACATTAATTCTACGTCACTACACAACATTGTTAAATATAAAACAGAGGAAAATGTCTCTGCATTGTGTTATTCAATCGTATTCGTAGTATATGTCCACTGTATACTACGTATACAAAGCATTGCACGCTAACATGTTGGTGAAGTCAGTATTTCTGCAATGTTCAATAATACAGCGGAAATAGTTTGTAAAGCATGGTTCAGTCGGCTGCAACCTTCTGAACATTCTCGATATGATTTATACCAACGTTGACTTGATACTGCGTTGCAATACAGAATCTTAATTATATGCAAAATGTATTGTATTCATATATTCGAAACATTTACAAATTTTATGCGCTGAAATAACTTCTGAAAATCAACACTAGATACAAATTATATTAAAAAAGATCTTGCAAACCAGGTAATGAACAGGTGATGTACGGACAGGTGGAATGTAGAGACAAGCAAGTATATTTCAAATGTATTGAGAGTCCTCTGGATATATAGTTCATATGCAGTATGATATAATATAATATAAAGAGTAATTAATGAGGCAGGCAAGACAGTTTAGATGCGTCTAGGTATTGTTTGTGATAAAATCCTATATCAACGCCGTTATACTATGCAAAGTAACCCAGTGTACGTGATCACATCTTTGCGTTTTGTATTTAGACGTCATAAAATGTATTTCTGAATATAACTTACCTATTTATGTTCTACTTTTTGTCCTGAAGGGAAGGCACTTCCAGTTCTTTTCTTCAGTGAAAACGTTTAAGATACATAGACACACGCAGAAAAAGTACACACAACAATTGAAACCACTAAAGTTTGCAGTTGAATGTGAGCTGTTGATCTTGACTGGGCATTTTCAGCAGGTAACTGATAAACTTTTATGTCTAACTGTGCAATAGCCCAACCTCAAGTAGGTAAAAAAAAAAAAACTGTCCACACTTGCTCGCCGCATATTTTGCAACAGTAATATCAGGTGACGTAACCAACATTTGCAATACGTTACTACATGACATTTATTTTGTTCTTTTGTCATGATATCAAATCCCATGCTGTAGGGAAGGATGTCTGTAATGATACAATAATGATCTTATATTCTACCAAGCTTCAAGCTTTTTGCTGGAACTGGCATAACTTCTTTAGAATTTTTTTTTAATTTTTCTATGCCTGCCATCTGAAGTTTCCTATCTATATTGGATATCTGCGGACTCCTACTCCTACAAGATTTAAGAGTAGGCAGGACAAAGGTGCTTGGAGAGCGTTTAATAAAAGGACCGAGACTTGATGAAAAAACAGGACAGAAAAACGTTACACTTGCGATAACCAAAAGAAGGCTTGCAAGACACACTAGGAAAGGCAGATTTTTAACATGGATCTGGAACACAGATGACAGTAATTATAACAACAGGTGTCCTAGCTCCATGTGAGAAAGAGAAGGTGTTGGATTCCACTGAACACGACTGCTCCAAATGAATCTGAAACATGTCTGCAGAGTTCCTCGAGGTAATTACTCCTGAAGACAAAGTGTTTGCCAACAGCAGGGCAGCAGACGGGCCTCAATGTACTTCTCAACGACCGTCTTTCTCACACATTTGTGAACCAAAATCTGTCATGTTCTGCCAACAGCTGTCGGTCTATGCTTCCTGGGGATCCACATACTGACATCTCTTCTGTTGGACCCCTACAGGGGTCCAGTGGTCAGTGACTCTCATACCTCTCCTGGGGACAGTCAGGGGCTCTTTGACCTGGCTGATTATTTTATCTGGCATTCATTTCAGATGTCAACAAAATCAGCCTCCATCGTACCTATTTCCATTTTAGAGTACCATACAGGCAAATAAAGAAAGGGAAACAAAGTCAAGGTTTAATTCATTGATTAATATTTATTTTTCTAAGGATATTACACAAATTAGCCACACCAGTTAATGTGATTGTACTATTCTTTAACATGTGTATGTTAATTCATTATGCCGTTCTTCCTTGTATGTGCTAATGTTACACAAAAACTAACACACTTTAGTCTATCTCATAACCACAATGGGAAGGTAAACTAACACATGAACCAAATGTTCAAAAATAAAATGTATGAATTAAGGAAGAACAAGAGTAAAAACTAAAGAAGCGTACATTCACTCAGCCCTCGCTCACTTTTTTTGGCAAACTGTTAGGCTCCACCCATTTTCCAATTTTTGGTAGCCGCTCTCACGCTGTATTGGTTAGATTCTCACAGCTTGGAAGAGCAAAATTATTTTATTTCCATTTTACTCTTCAGTCTTTAATCACCTCTCTGCCTCAACCACATGGCATCTCTAAAAATCACTAGGAACAAATTCATTATTTTAACCACACCGATGGTCTCTATCAACAAGTGGCCCTCAGAATGTTCATCATCAATGATCAAAATAGCTCTATTGTCATTAAATAAGTTTGTGTGAGATGTAAATCGAGTTTTCAGCAGAATTAGAGACAAACTTAAACTCCCAGAAGTTAGGTTTTATTCTTACATTTTCGAAAATGAATATCTTTGAAATGCGTCAACTCAATGATTGCACGCACCTACAGAAATCCATACACAGACAGGAGCTGCACGCAAACACATACACACACTCAAAAATAACGCGGCTAGTGTATTCTGTCACTGGGTCATGAAAGTGGGCTCAACCCATTGGTTTGAAACATGTCAGTTTTCTGATGTCAAACGTTTAGCGTTTGTCCAAGTCTTTTCCTATTTAAATCACAAACCAATACTCTTTTCTTTTTAGACTTTGTGGGATCACATACTGTTTCTTAATGGGCTTGCAACATTAGAGATCAAAGGTATTTATTCAGCCATGTCATTATTAGCCATGTTCATGTTAACTTTTATTTGGTTAGTGTTTTTACTGAGAAATGTATACATTTTAATAATAAGCATTTTCATTCATTTTAATATGCAAATTTGAAGCAAAAGGGCGCTGGTCAATCACAGGGACATTTAAAACATGTGGTACATGTTCTAACTGTGGTACATGCAAAGAGATCAGTTTCATTAGTAGGATTTGAGGAATATATAAAACAGGTGTCTCCAACCTCGCTCTTGGAGAGCTACTGTTGAGGAGGTTTTCACTCCAACACTAATTTAGCACACCTGACTCTAATAATTGGACAATTAATGAATGAATGAGGCTGCATATATATGGGGTTGGAGTGAAAACAACTAGGACAGGGGCTCTCCAGGACCAGGGTTGGAGAGCCAAGATTTAGACAGACCTGTAGATAAGGGACTAAGTGCCTATTTCCTGCATAGGAGCTGGTTCATTGTCAGTTCTTTAAATAGTGCTAAGAAGGTATGAGAGCGCACACACACTTGCACAAAAACACACACACACCTAAGCAATGTCAATGTAATGCCATATTCACATTCACCACTCTAAAAATGATCCTAATATTCCAGTTTATTACCCTCCAATCCATATAGCTCCAACTTCAGACAGACATGCTATTGACTTCCTCAGATGTCCGCCAAAAGGTCTGACAAACCATCACGTTATTGGTGCTCTCACTTGTCAGTCATGATCAATGCATCACTTTAGGCCTATGTATCACATACACATCAAGCCATCAAACAACATGCAGTATGTTAGTTCAGGAAGTTATTAGCTTTCGTATCTGTTGGATTAAGACTCAAGTATGTTAGTAGTATCTTGTAGCTAAATCTGTTAGAGCCATAAGAAAGCACAGTGGAACATCACTGTCTGGGACTGCCAGCAGTATCGGAAACACTGTAACTGATTAACTACTAAGTGTTTATTTACTCCGACCATTTCACTTTTCATCACCCGTCCTCACTCTCAGCAAAACCTCATCTATCGACTTAATCAGAAACGCAAACATCTCAACAAACGTATCTTTGCATACAAAGGAAAAGAAAACATCCTGTATATTCACATTTGCTGAAATCCAATCAGGCATGCAGACACATCCACCTAATCCCAAAACACCTCCAACCCAACCTAACTACAGCTAGTCACAAACCTGACCGATAAAACACCTGATCTACCTGGCAACAGCGAGTGGGAAGCAGATTCTCATTATCTGTTGCTATGGTTAATGATCATGTTTCCAATAAGAAATCCCAACCCTTCACCCTGGTTATAAAAAGCAAAAATAAAAAAGACACCGAAGATTAAAACAGTTTGACAGACACATTTATTTATTCTAAGTATTCCTGCTATAGTTTTTATCCCCCTATTGTTTTTGATATTATTTCAAACTTAAAAATGAAAGATAAACACTTATAATATTACTAGTAAATCATTGTCATTATTAATCTGCATTAATATTGTTTTCCTCTTTTTATCCTAATCATTACTATCGGTTAACATTTAGGTGAGGTCACTACAGGCCCCTCCCACTCTCTAAGTTAAAGGGCTTTATTGGCTAAAAGCGTTTCCACCGTGGGAGGGAAGGGGAGTGGCCAAACCCTCAAACACACCTACATCCCCTTTATTGTTCCCTTTATTACACGCCCCTTTTCTTTGTTTCATTTATCCATCCCCTCTGCTGTTTGTCATGTGATGCGAAGAGATGAATAGACCAAGTGGAGGTGAATTGTGGAGGACAGGGTATTAGTGTCTTTGTCTTTCATTTCCCCTCTGTTCCTCTACCTCTCCTTTAAGCCGCTTTCCCATAAGTCTCTCTTTCGTTCTGTCTGTGGCGCTCTCTGTTCACCCTTGTAGCTAGACTGAGGGGATGACAGGGTTAAGTGACGTGGGAGTGGGTTAGTGACAAATGCGATCCCATTTCCTCCAATACTCTCACCCTCCGTCCTCCACCAATCACCCATCCCTCTCGCTTTCCATCCCTCTACTCGTCCCCCTCTCTCCACCATCGCTCCATCCATCCCTCGCCCTCTGCTTTCCTTGCGCTGCTCCTTCTCTCTCCTCAGCAGGACACCTCCATGGTTTTGGAGGGGCTGGAAGGCACCTGCCCGCCCTGGGAGCTCTGGGACAGGGTGCGAGAGCGCTCGCGTATCAGCCCGCCCTGTGAGCTCTGGGACAGGGTGCGAGAGCGCTCGCGGTCCCCCTCCGTGGAGTAGATGGAGGACAGGGAGGCGGTGCGCGAGCGGGACAGGCGGGTCATGACGGACGATGCCACTGTGGGCGGGGTTGAAGGAAGGGATAAAAAGAGGGAAGGGAGAGAAAGAAGAAAGGAGGTAGAGATAGACCAACAACAGATGGTTATTAGATTATAAAAAGTTTTTGTTTCGCAGACCATCATCTACAGTGTCTTCTTACATTCGAAAATAGCTTGGTAGGACCACCACTAAACTCTGTAACATTCAATAAAGTATGCATCAGCAAAGTGTAATAAAAGTGCATTAGCAACAGAAAACTAGAAAAGGTGCAATTCCAAGGAAATTGTAAAATGTGGTTGCAGTCGCATCAGCTGTATCCGGGGGCCAGCTGTGTACTGGCAGGAAATTAACACAGATAACCAGTACAAAAAAAGATATGTCCCATTAGCTAGCTAGCTACCAGGCTACCTATCTCCTGCATGAAAAAGACTGAATGATTAGCAAAAGGGTAGCAAAATAAATTGTGAATTACTTTGTCAAAGGTAAGGCTGAAGTCATTGCCATTTAATTGTCACTGCATAAACAGCACTGTAGCTAGCTAGCATTACTTCGGCAGACATTTGCTTGGCCTCATTCTGGAAAGTTTGATTAACGCAAGTTGCTAGGCAACCAGCGTTCAGTGTGGCTAGGAACCTTTCAGCCAGTGTGGCTACGTTTTTTGCCAAAAAAACGTGAATATTTCCTAAACCTTGCAACGAGACCTTCCACAAAACAATTGCAAAACAATCAGAAATGAGATGCACATTTTGATACCTGTCATGTCTCCGTAGTACAAGCTATAATAATAATAAATCAATAAAAATATATGTGAGATTACATACAGTGGGGGGCAACCCCACTTAATAATATTTAAAGCATTGGAAGGAAGAGTTGGTATCCATAATTACTTTGGATACACTTATATACAGCTGCAAAATCGGTTGGCATTACAACAGAATACAAACTGGGAGACTTACTGTAGCCCATCCCTTGGACGAAATACTTGAAAGCCTCTGTCAGTTTGCTGGGCTGGAAACAGACATAGAAGTCACATTATGTGATGTCATGTCTAAATACATAGAGTGTGGTGTCACTGGACACCTCACTAAGTATGAGTAAAATGTGTTACCTGGGTGAGCTGTGGAAGACCTCCAGCATCTGCCATCTGAGGGAGAAGGCGATACAAGTTTGAAATGACTGCAAGGTTTAGTGCTGACAGGAGAGATGCGAGACGGCAACCACATGCCCAACCAAAGATACGTGTAGAGATCGATTACCTTGAGGAATGACGTTGTTGTTGGGTTCAGCTTGCTGTTGCACTCCATCTAGCGGACCAGGAGGGAACCACAAGTAAGTCACCAACGTCACAAAAATCCACATCTTCACTATTCCCTGTCTACATAGGTCCAACATGCATTGAAGGTATAATGGACGTGAAACACTTACAGCAGCCTCCTCGTAGGGTGCCTGATCCCCCACTACTAGCATCACAGGACACCTGAGATAAACACAGACAATGAACACTGCGATTTGACAGTAACTAAATACCACGTAGAGGGTGAGGGACATATTCCGTTCTATAGCCGGGGGCTGATGTGGGCTGCGTGATGTTCAGATGCTTACTTGAAGTTGTTGTTGCGGTCCACGACCAGTTCGCCGCGGCTGAAACACATTGGAGGAATGGGTGGTTAGGTTGTTGTCGTGGGCTTTCCACCCCCAGTACCTATTCGACTATGGCCTCATATGGGCAACTCTGGGCGGGCCCGGGGAGAGTTGAAGATTGGGACGCGAGGGTCATGGGAGGTTCGGACTGTGTGCTAGGTGCATTTGCACATGCACGGATGGTGTACCTGTTGTAGCTCTTCCAGAAGAGCTCGATATTGAAGAAGTTGGGGGCTTTAGAGATGCGTTCTCGGTGGGACTTCACCAGGTCTCCATTTGCAGAAATTTCCTCCTACAAACCAAAGAAATGATACAACAACCACCCTCACTACGTCATACGAGTGACTGTATGGACGATATATTGTGTAATCATACATAAAGCAACCGAAAGTTATAAAACAAACCCAGCAGTGTAAAAAACTAGTAACACACACACACCCGACTGAATAGATGACTCAAGATCTGCTCTGTAAGTGAAGACGTCAGCATACTGATCTGCAGACAGAGAGAAAAGGATAGAGAGAAGAGATAGAAGGATATTGACAGACAAGAAACGGAGAAAGAAGGACAGAAGAGAGAGAGTATAGAGGAGATATATATATACATCATGTACATATATCATTTAAATCAATACCATCTCAGTTAACATCAGCTCTTTCTAGTAGTCCATCAATTGTAACAAGGATGACTTGCCCGGTCACTTTCTGGACACTAATGTTGCCATTTTAATTGTGGGCGCCCGCTGCGGGAATCGAACTGACAACCGTTGCAGCCGTAAGCGGCCTGTTGCCTTTTAAATGCATTGAAGAGACAGTAACCTTCTGGGCAGCCCAGTCCATCCACCCTCTGGCTTCGGGGTCGATGTTGATGAGAACGAGACCTTCAACGGAGTCTGGGTGGGCCATCTGAGAAGACAAGGGAGTGAGAACGTTAGACTGTATCGGGGGAAGGTGAATCACACCCAAAACTTTAAGAACTCTCTCAGTTTTACACCAACACACAACCCTGTACTGCACACAGGGTCGGACCACTGAAGGAGAGGGGGGCCCCCCCAAATAAAAATTGTGCTTGGGGCTTCCAAAAGCTAGGGCCGGCACTGACTGCACTTGTGTAGAATTGGAGGAATAATCGCTTATATTTGAGGTTGTTTGAAGAACATACCGGTTCCAACAGATTCCATTAGAGACGCTACCAGGATTTTATAATATGATTTATCCCAGGGCTGCTGTTGGAAGTGAAAAGGGCTCAGTAAGAGGATAAGAAAAAATCTGACACTCACTGTAAACCTGGAGAGAATGTGAGCACCAGCTCCCACTCCAATTCCGATAACAGAACGAAAACTGGAAGAATACAGGGAGTAACAGCTTTATTTCCCCAACAGGCGATTCATTTTACAGTAAAAGTTAAATACAGACATTATGATAAATGTACACAAAAACTGACATACCATAAATAATACTGCAAAAGCTGAGTGCATGACTGTTGCATTTACATGGCCTTTTATTTGAATGCAGTTAAATAAGTTTTCATTATAAAATGCAAAATATTTTGAGGTTTATACAAATAAACACCATGTGATGAAATGTGTGACTCACTTGAAATATGTCAGGACAGCAGGAATCATCTCAGCAATCTGATCCATTGATGGATACTGGTACCTAAAGCACATGAACAATAGCAAATGGTTAAACACAGATCAAAACACCCCACAAACACACACTGTACCCCATAAACACACACTGTACCCCACAAATACACACCGTACCCCATAAACACACTGTACCCTACAAACACACACCTTACCCCACAAACACACACTGTACCCCACAAACACACACCGTACCCCACAAACACACACCGTACCCCACGAACACACACCGTACCCCACGAACACACAACTCACCCCATGGGATAGGCCGGGGCCCCCTCCTCCTGGCCAGGGGCGTCAATGTGGACCCGGGTGAAGTTCTTCACTATTTCCTGCATCTCGTCAAACTCAAACAGAGGAGAGAAGCAGGTCTTACCTGGGATAAAGTGAGAAAAGGATGGTAAAAGAAATACATCAATATCACACTGTGTACATCTCATAGAAAGAAAACATTTGAGTGTTAAAAACATTTCATTTGGGTCAGAGATATGCAATACAGTAAACACCAAAAAAGTCAACACCAAAACTATGTGCAACACCCCCTGAACACCCCATATACTAATGAAAAACGATATTAACTGTTCGGTAGCAAGCACAAAACAATATGCATTGCTATCTTCCCTTATAAAAACATTAAGTTGAAGAAAACCTTAATTGCCAAAATAACATCAAGCCCATCATCTGTTCCATAGCTACCTACTATTATTATTATTATTATTATTAATAGCATGTATTTTACATTAACAATGTTGATTGATCACAATGTTTATCACGTAACCAATACATTGTTTGTTGTTTATAATTGTTTCCAACAAATTTGTGATTTATAATATTGTCTGATGTCAATAAGCTAATTTAATGTGAAAAACATGCTATTGAAATAAAAATAGCTTTTCAGTAAAATAAAAAAACTAAACTGAAGAAATAAAAACCTGTTGAACGGAAGACCAAACTGGAGAAAAAGACTACATTACTGGGAAACAGGTTCCCCACATGACTGGTAAAACACATCAACTAAATAACTGGGGAAGCAGACCACATGACTGGGGAAACAGATTGACTACATGACTGTGGAAACAGATTGACTACATGACTGGGGAAACAGATTGACTAC
>JACXGK010014227.1:0-11874 GCA_016801125.1 Novumbra hubbsi
AGTAAAGGTGCTGTATAAAAACACAGCAAACAGAACTAAAACTAAATACAAAGAACGTGTAGAGTATCCACTGAAATGGGAGTTAAACAGAGACAAACCGTGAGCTGTTGAGATACAAACACAAACAATAAACCACACCGGGTGTGGCTGGAAACTGAACCTAAGTAGGCTCCCCAATCAGAGTCAACTGAATGCAGCTACTCTGACTGGGGAGCCCACAATGGCATGAAGAGGGCTAGAGGCCTCACAAAAAGTCTTGCCCTGAAATGGCCAGGGGCTCGCAGCCAGGGCATGACACCTTCATCCTGCATCCACCCCTTCACCCTGCGTCCATCCCTTCACCCTGTATCCACCCCTTCACCCTGCATCCACCCCTTCACCCTGCGTCCATCCCTTCACCCACATCATTTCCACATTCATCCTCAATCCCTTTTCTAGACATTAGTCCGGTTTTCCGTGGTGGGACAAAGGCCCATCCGTACTGAACTACACTGCTGGGTGTCCTGTTTGTACAAAACCACCCAAGCCGACCTCCTCCGCTAATCCCCCTCACACACACACACACACACTCCTCTAAGACACCAGAGACGAGGTGCCACGTTCTGTTCCTCGTCAACAGACACCAGTGCTTTGAAATAGCACACACACATACACACACTGTATACATATTTCATTTTCCCATCATCTCATACACAATGAATAATACATCTTTTATGCTATTATTACAAGACATTTGTAACACTTGAAACAGAATGCAATATGTAGTTTATCGACGAGAGAGGAAGGGGAGAACAGAGGAGAAGAAGAGAAGACCGGAAAGAGGGAAGGAGAGAAGAGAGAAGAGAAGTCAGGAGAACTGAGGAGACTAAAATAGAGGTGAGGGGAGAGGACAGGAGATGAAGAGAATAAAAGACAGAAGAGGAGAAGAGACAGGCTTCTAATCGACATCTGCATTTTAACAAAACAGGATCAACCATTTTGTTTGTCCTCTGTACATTCAGACTGCACTTTGACAAAATCAGTCTTCATCCCTGCATGACATTTTACCTTTGAAATGAAGACACCGTTTGTAATTCTATTTGCCAAATAGAATGGGGGGTGGGGGGGGGAGTATGTTCGGTTGTTGTTAGCAACTTATCTCCTAAAAACGTGAGAGTAAGAGAGGAGAGGAGAGACAAGGAGAACAGTAGATTGCAACTTTAATTTGACGGCGAGGTTTGAGGTAAGCTGGAAAACAAATGTGTCTTGCTGCCTCTTGAGAGCTCCAGTGCCTGGAGCGGTTGACCATGTAATGTCAGGTCCTACGCTACAACATCCACAGCTCAGGTCCTACGCTACAACATCCACAGTGGTATGCCAAACGATTCATTCCAAAAAATGCAAAAAAAGTATTTCTTGCTAGATTGAAATCAATGGCAGGAAACAGGTCTGGGTCGATGGGAAAAGTTGTTAGCTTTCATTCTGACAAATTGATAAATGCCAGGTACATACAATCAAACCAACCGTTTTGTTTTCCAAACACGGACCAGTAGAGCCCTCTCTTTTTACAAACAGTACAGTAACATTAGACAGAGAGGCTATTTACAGATTTTTAAACCTTGATGGGTACCCAGTTAGTTTCAGATCAATGGAGAAATGCTTGAATAGAATTTTGTTTATCCATTACTTATCCATTACTTCTTTTTAAAATAGCAAACCTGTCTCTCTGGAGCCAAGACCTGTGTTTGTTCCTTTACACACAAACAGAGACACTCCTTTAACCCCCCCAAATTCTGAGTGTAAAACCCACTGTAACCAACAGAGCCTCGGCTCAGTGGAATGTATTTGTATTCCCTTCATCAACTTCCTTATGCATCTTTTCTCAAGGTATATTGTAAATACAGATCTCTGTTAATGGAGGGATAATACGTGAGCAGGAATAAGGGAAGAGACATTGACAAAGGGAGAGCTTAAGTTTCTTCTTCTCCAAAATGTCTTCCTGCCCCGGTTCCAAATGTATTTACAGACAGCTGTCATTAGTGTCAGGGTTCTGTCTAATACCAAACACCACTATTCAGAGAAACATAGTAAAAAAAACATTAAACTTTATGGAGGCTAGTCAGCACATTTTGAAATATAAAACATGTAAAGCAAAATAAAACGACGCCTATCACTCCATAAAAGCCCATATCCCCTGAATTCCCCTGAAGACGGTACTTAAAGCAGTGCGGAGCGCAACACGAAACGCGTTTGAACCGAATAAAACGTCTCTCTGTGAAAAGGCCTTCCCTCTAGTACTGCCCTTGCCACGTCACAACAAAGGAACAAACGGCCCTCACACGGACACAAAGACACACTGTTAACAGTTAATCAAACCCAATATCTGCTTTCAGAATCTCTTCCACAAACACACAACCGCAATGAATAATCCATGGGCCTGCCACTGCCGGCTTCCAGCGCAGCGCTCAAGCCTGTTGCCACCGAGCCCCTGTGCTGCTGTTAAGGCAGGAGGTTTCCACAGTGATAAGGATCAGACAAAGTTCTCAGGATGGGTTTGTCTACGTGCCATGATGTTCACCACCCCCCCAACCGAGGCTTGTTGTTCAAACCCTTGCTACAAAGTGTGTAGAGCGGCGTGCCGTCGCCGTGGCGTCTTGTTCAAACCCTCGCCGTGGCGTGTTGTTCGAACCGTCGCCGTGGCGTCTTGTACAAGCTGTTGCCGTGGCGTGTTGTTCAAAAACCCCTCTGCGCAGTGTCACATTTTAGTAGCCGACGCCATTGGCGTTTTCAAACGACTGCCCCCAATCTGAGACACATTTGACGTGCCAGTCTCTGCCTGCTTTGCAGTGGCAGCGGCCCCTCGTATATTTAAAGTCAAACAAATAGATTTGGAATATTCTACACTAGTGACATTTTTATGGATTTCAGTGGGCGTATTTTCTCAAAGCCGTGTGACTCATGAGGCCTCTTGTCTGTGTGTGTGTGCGTGCGCGCGCGTGTGTGTGTGTGCCTCTGCCTTTGTATGGAGCATTTATCTGCAAAGACAGCCAGAGAGAAGGAACCAGAGAGGCAGAGTTTATACTGAGAAAGGAAATATATGAACAGAAAGCGCCAGTGACGGAGTTGGCAAGGGAGAGGGGAACAGTCAGAGATATGAAAATGAAACAACAGAGAGAATGGATATGAACAAGAGAAAAGGGCTCATTTCTACTGATCATCTCATCCCTGTACACTTACACACTTACACACACACTCACACACACTCTCAGAAGAAGGAAAATAAGTTTTAGTCTCCACCAATGGCTCTTCCTGGTGAAACGTTGCCTTAGACATACCGTTCCATCACTTGGAGCTCTCGGAGGCTTCTATCAGAGACCGGTTTCTGCACTTGAGCAGGACCCCCCTACCCCACTACTCCCCTACCCCCCTACCCCCCCTAACCCCCTGAGGACACAGTGATCTCCCACCCAGGCCCTGTGAAGCATCGCATCCAGTCCATTTCCATCAGCTCGTTCTTTGTATGTTGAAGAACAGCGTGGTCCCACTCTGGAAGATTATGGTCAGCGCCGATTAAGATCTTTGTCTCGCTGCAGCAGGGAAAAAAGGGACGTGCTCTTTGGAACAAAAAAAAAGGCAGTGGAGATAAAACAGATTTAATCCTTCCCTTTGCAGCTCGAGGCAGGGAAGCAGGGAGGCCGGGAGGCAAGGAGGCAGAGAGGCAGAGAGGCTGGGAAGCAGGCAGTGATCATGATTCCAGACCATCAGCCTCATTGACACCTCTTCCCTCTCCTCCACTCTGGCTCCTTTTCCATTTGGTTTCCTCTTCCAGTCTCCCCGTTCCCCTGGTTACCTCTTCCTGTCTCCCTGTCTACCTGGTTACCTCTTCCTGTCTACCCGTCCCCCCTGGTTACCTCTTTCTGTCCCCCCGTCCCCCTGGTTAACTCTTTCTGTCCCCCCGTCCCCCTGGTTACCTCTTCCTGTCTCCCTATCCCCCTGGTTTCGTCTTCCTGTCTCCCCGTCCCACTGGTTACCTCTTTTTGTCTATCTCATTGCTTTTCGGTTCCCACTCATACTACCTAGGCTGAAAAGGATCTCCCATAGTGGAGGAGGCACCAGCAAATGGAAAGTCACAATCTGGTGAGATTTTCATTTCTTAGGTAATGGATGTAGCTTAATGTAGCAATGCTCTATCTGACACTACACCAGGATTATCCTAGTGTATACACATCTTACGTTCTCAAGGTCCTTTCTTAAACCTTCCATTGCCTTTCCTCAGGTCTAAATTCAGAGAGGCCTGGCAAGGATTATATCTTCCAGGCACGTTTTGAAGCAATAGAGGGAGGGGATAAAAGGACCTTTTGTGGTTCTGAGCCGCCTATCTGTCTGTCTGCCTCTCTGCCTGCCTGTCTGTCTGTTTGCCTGTCTGCCTGTCTGCCAGCCAGTCCGTCCGTCTGTCTGCCTGTCAATCTGTTTATCTGAATTCCTCTCTGCCTGCAGTGTCTGAACTCTCTGATTTCTACTCTGTTCTGTCTTTGCCTCCCTCTCTCTCTCAGGCCTGTCAGTAAAGAAGCCATGTGTCTAGCCTCACCCCCCCCCCCCTCTCCCCCTCCCTCTTGTTCAAACACACGTTCGACAGGAAAACAGTAAAGCCATAGTAATCTAACAGGGTTCCTGCCAGTACACTGGTCTATCCTTTTGTTTTCTATCCCATTACTTTTTCTTCATCAGCTCTGCCTCTCCATTTCCATATGTCTTACCTATGACTATTATCTCTGTCTCTTTCTAAAGTTTCTTTCCTCTATCTCTTATTTCTCTGTCTTTCCTCTTTCCTCTGTCTTTTATCGCTTTATCTTTTCTCTGTCTCTTATCTCTGCGTATTACCTATGTATTCCTCTGTCTCCTATCTCTGTGTATTACCTTTGTAATCCACTGTCTCTTATCTATGTATTTTATTCCTTTGCCTCTATATCTTTTACTTTTTTGTCTCTTATCTATATCTCTTATTCCTCTGTATCTTATCTATATCTTTTATTCCTCTGTCTCTTATCAAAATCTTTTATTCATCTGTCTCTTATCTACATCTCTTATTCATCTGTCTCTTATCTATATCTTTTACTGTTTTGTCTCTGATCTATATATTTTATTCCTTTGTCTCTTATTAATATATTTTATTCCTTTGTCTCTTATCCCTATCTCTTTTTTCTCCGTCTCTTTCCTCCGTTTATCTTTCTCTCTGGGTGGTGTTAATATCCGTTAGCTCAGATCCTTAGTCGGTTCGGCACCACCCCTCCCTCCCTCCTTTCTTCCTTGTTGACTTAATGTATTCAAACAGAAGTTGTCCGCAGAGATGAAGTATCTGTTTGGCGGTGGCAGGACAGGGTCAGAGTTGTCTGGTAACAAAGTGCAGCGCCGGAGGAGTGCAGCAGACAGACCGTGTCGTGCTGCGGGGCCTCATGAGCACCGACCTGCCACGTCGAGGACACTGGGTTTAAAATGAGCCCGACTGACCGTACCACTAAAGACAATGCACATCTCAGACGAGTATTTGCCATTACCAGCAAAAAAAAGAATAACCGGTTACATAAAAAGAACAGAGACATACATTTGTATTGTTATGTTCACCTTTTTACCCTATCCCGGGAATTAATTTCTACTATTTGAAAGCTAACACTGATGCTTGGCCAGTGCAATGATCCCTAATAAAGAGCAATGAGTGCCCTGCAATGGGAGACATTTAACATTAACGCTGACAAACCCATCTGATGCCATGCTGTGGGGGTTCAGGCTTTTTTCACTGAGATGAGAGGAAACGCTGGAGGTTCATTTTAAAGCAGCTAATAAAATAGCCTTGACACGCGATAGCCTGCCCTGCGAAAATGGGAGTAAAAATAACTATTTTCCTAAACACTACGCTGCTAGGAGTTTTTTATGCTCCATTTGCAATCAAAATGGTATTGTTGTGCATAGAGGTTGTGAGGACTAATGTTGGGAGGCTATGAGCAGCGCTGGTGTCGTGTTGTGGGGTCGATGTGGTAGATTCCCAGCCTGGGGCTTGATGAGATGGCTGCTGTACACAGGCTCAGTGTGAGGCCTGCCTGGGACAGACACACAGACAAAGACCCACAGACAGATGCGGAGGACAGACAGGCAGTCAAGCAAGACATGGAGGTAGGCAGACAGACAGGCATACAGGCGGGGAGGAAGACAGATTGGCAGGGAGGAAGACAGAACCCCCTCCTATGAGTCCCTCTGGAATAGAGAAAGGAGAGGCAAGGGAGCTGTGACCCTCTCTAACAGTCCCCCCTCGTTCTCTCTCCTGTCTCCAAAACTCTCCTGTCTCTCTCTCTCTCTCTCTCTCAGAGCTCCTCAATGATGGACAGTGATATAATTGTCTCCTGCCGCACTTTGGCATCACCGGACGCCCCGAGACCAATGGCTCTCCTCCCCCCAATAAAGGCCTGTTCGCTCCGCGGTCCTCAATCAGAACCTGAGCCGGCCGGCTCGGTGCCGCTCCGCGCTCACCGCCTCATGATCCGGCGAGACAAAAGGACGGCCGCTCACACGTCTCATCAGCCACGGTCGGCCAGGGGCAACAGAATGCCGGGATGAAAAGCGGGACGAAGGGATGAGGAGGAGCACCGGAGGAGTACCGGATGAGCACCGGAGGGCTAGATCACTGCTTATTGTTCGTCACAAACCCCTTAGAACGGGTGGGAAGGTCAGCATGACGGACACAGCTGGGCCCGGGACAGAACGAGGAGAGAGACTGGGCAACGAGAGAGAGAGCGAGAAAGAGAGAGAGGTGGGAGTGGATAGGAAGAGAGGAAAGAGAGAGAGGAGGGAGGAAAACAGAGAAAAAGAGGACAGAGGCCGTTCCTGAGAGGCCGTTCCAGAGAGGAAGCCTAGACAGCCTTTGATCAGGCATGTCATTGCATCGTCAAGGTGACCTACACACCCAGACCACGTCCGTCTGCTCGCTGGGTTCCGACGGTGGCCAGCTAACGGCCGCTCCCTGTGCTCCCATCCGACTCTCTCCACAGCACACGCGTGTGCGTCATGCCATATGGACTCCCACCGCATCGCTAAACGCCCGGTCCCGAAATGACAGCCGGGGAAAGTCAGCGTGTCTCGGTCAGACCCCCAGGATCCCGCTCAGGGAGATTCTTTTAGTGGTTTTGGCAACCTCTCCTTTGAGACCAAAACCGGCTTTTCAGAGCACCACTCCGGCCGGGCCCCCGGTACTGGAGGTAAAGCCGGACTCCAGCGGACCGACCGGCGGCAGGAACAAACCATCCCGTGGCCTTTTCCCATCTCTGCCTCGACTCCCCCACCCCCCCCAGTCCCCCCCAGTTCCCCCCGTCCCTCCCAACCACACACACGACCCACCGACAACAGAGATAATCCTGATTCTCACCCAGCGGCCGAGCGTCGGCGGGAGACGCTCCAGCCAGGACAACGTGTGGCAGATCTCGGCGTGCAGGGAACCTAGCGTTCTGGCATGTGATGATTACAGACATCATCCCATGTAGCCTTCCTCGCTGGGGCGGCGCTGTGGTGCCGTATCACCGAAAGGCCTGGGGTCTTCATGTTGCTTCGTCATGCTGTTTTAGGGTCTTCATGTTACTTCTTCGTGCTGTTTTAGCCACCAGTGGGTTCACTCCCCCAGACCGTGACAAACCCACTGCAGGAGTTCATTTAGCCAATTAGAAATCGCATAATCAAAAGCTGTCTGATGTTATAAACACGACAAAGAAATAAATGTGCTACAATAATGAGCAGCGAGGCAAGATCCAATTCTCTATAGACAGTACCAGGAAGTACCAGGAAGTAAGTTGGAAGTATTTAAAGGGTTCCAATATTATTTTTTTGTATTCCAGCGTTTTGGCAAGACTTAGGCATGACAATCTACAGGCCTCTCTTTGTTTCCCTAGCTGAGATAGATTGGACGGTACCTTTTTATGTTTGTGTCTACATTAAGCAGATTTTCAAACATGCTGGTTGGGGAATATTCCAAAAACGATCAAAGCGCTGAGACAGAGTACAAGTGCTGCTGCCTTTTGAAGTTTTCCTTTGTACCTGCAAACTATCTCTCTAATGGCTTTGGCCCGATCATCTTATAACAACACCTCCCTTTCTTTCAGTGACCGACAGAACCAGTGGACAATTGCTCATCCACTACTATCCCAATGACACCTTGTACATTAACACTAAACCTCGTACATCAGACAATTCTGACACTCAGCTATGAACTCCCAGCTCTCCAGCTTCTGTGACACTGGAGACAAATATCAAAAGTATTGCCACATGTTACTTACCACAAGCGACTTACTGCAATGTGTCTAAAAACTAACATTATGTCACACTCTTCCAGCCTTTAATAAAACACGTATAATAAACCTGACCCAAAATTTCAAGTCAGGTCGGTACCATTTCCCCAGACGCAAAGACTTTTAGCGCTACTTAGATATGTAAATGACTTCAAAAGGAAAATTGTGGGTGCTATTTTTTCTCTCGTGTTCAAAGCCTTGCCACCACTTAATATGCTGCCAAGTCAATCAATATCAGTTGAATTGTAGGAGATCACAGGCACTTCAGCTGCTCTGGTAGGAGTGTGGCATCCACTGCCGTGCTGCGGTGATGGATCTCCTGTGTTCATTAGAAAGAAAGTGACTACCTTTAATCAGCGTGGGAGGCGCTTATCACCAGGACGTCTCACACACACTTTGTAGACACACTGTTGACACACACACACAGACGTACCTCATGAACACTACAAACACACACTCCTCACACACACACACACTGCAAACACAGTGAATACAGACACCCTGCTGTCTCTCTCTCCAACACACACACACACACACACACACAGTAGGATGACACTGAGACATGCAAAAAAGCATGGAAACATTATGCTTTCACACACAAAATCCCAGACCGACATTTGTGCTGTGCAGTATTTTCTGTCGATGGCGTTCCTGTGTGCCAGCTTGGGCACCGGCCTGCCGGGAGGGGCCAGAGTGAAAGGCTCCTCGGGACCCCGTACGAATGCGTCTGTTTGTGGATGCTCATGTATTTGTATGTTTGTAGTTGTGCTGGCTGGTTGGTAGAGGAGCTGGCTAACCCTGATTGAATCAGTCCCCGGGCTGAGGGAGCTGCGTGGGGGAGGTAGAGGAAGATGTCAGGAAGATGGGGGCTGACAAACGCGACACGGCAAAATGAAAGATGAACAAAACAAAGAGAGGACAATGTACATGCTCAGCTCCTCCTGCAGTCCGTCTCTGTGCTCCATGTGTGTGTGTGTGTGTGGCCACACCCGGTGTGTACAGACCAGCGTGTAACAGTGTGTAATGACCCAACCACTGCAGGTCAGATCTAATCTCATTGGATAAACTTGATTATGGAAAGGTCAGTTGAATTCATGAGTACGGTTGGTCGAACCCTTCAGAAAGAAAGGATAAGGAGAGATGTTGGGAAGCTAAAAGCCCAGGGAGAAGGACCAGGATGGAAGTCTGGCTGTTCATACCACAACTAGTTCGATTGGAGTCCCTTAATGCAGACCGGATGAGATACACCACTTTTTTTTTTGTGGAATACCACATTTAGACACAACGTACAAGAAGACAACACCCTTTCAAGAATATTACAACATATATTTTTTATACAAGGAAATAAAAAAAGCTTTTCATCTTCATCTGTTTGTTTTCTCCTAAGCTCTCCTATCCCTCCCACCCTCCCTACTCACTCACTCTCTCTCCCACCCTCCCTCCCTACTCACTCACTCTCCCTCCCTCCCACCCTCTTCCTCCCTCTCCTGAAGCAGTAAGGTGGGAGCCGGTGTGAAGTTGACATAATCAGATCTAGTGATTAATCAGAGGTCTCCAGTGACGAAGAGGTGAGGTGATGGGTGAGAGGAAGAGGGATACACAAACCAACACACACACCCTCAAAAACCAACACACACACCCAAAAAAACCAACACACACACCCTAACAAACCAACACACACACCCTCACGAACCAGCACACACACTTTCACAAATCAATGCACCCAGACAAACCAACACGCACCCACACTACTTTGTCACACTGAGTAAACAATGGAAAACCAGCGCAGTCACACCGGAGATCACATGTCGATGACACAGGTAACACCAGGACAGTGTGAATGATAACACCGGTAGAAAAATCAGACAGTTTTCTCTTCCTGCCTTCTCTTTGTGCGATTCTGTGCTGCTCAAACCATGTGCAGGATCGAGGAAGGTAAGATGGCAGTTAAATCTGTGACCTATGAGGCCTCTGTAAAAGATCACTAATCAGCCTTCGAGGGTGGGTGACATCATGGTGGGGCTCTCTCTCTCTTCCTCGCTCTCTCTTCTCTCTCTGTGTCTCTCCCCCCCTCCCCCTTTTCTCACCGTGTCCCTGTCTCTTTGTCTCTGTCTCAGTAGGTACCAAGAATCAACAGCAAAGAGTCTGCAGCACACAGTTGATGAGGAGGGGGATCGATGTATTGTTTTTAGGTGTGAAGTTTTGAAAGGCAATCAAGGATTTGTGTTTGGGAATTTCCAGGGACTGGTTTTATAGTCAGAAGATTCAGCTGAAACTGGCAACACTGTGAAAGTCAGGTTGGGGAGGGGAGGTTGCAGTGTCTTGCATCAGCCTCCTTGTGGAAGAATGTGTGTGTGTGTGTGTGTGCTCGCCCATGCGCCAAGTGTGCACATACAGTTCAGTCTGTGTGAGAGTGTGTGTATTCATCCGTGACCACTGTGGATACAACAGGATGATTCATGTGTGTACCAGTTTAGCCTCAATGTCATGTGCAATATTATCATGGAATTCAATATAGTGCCTTTGAACAATCAATCTATCACATTTATTTCTAAAGCTCTATTTACATCAACAGTTGTCACAAAGTGCTTTTACGAAACACCCAGCCGTAAACCCCAAAAAGCAAGCGGCTCAACTGTGTTAAAGCACAGTGGCTAGAAAAATCCCATTCCCTGAATGGGCTGAAACATGGGAAGACACCTAGAGAGGATCCAGGCTATGCTTCTGATTGTGCTGGGTGAACATTTTAAGAGATAGGTTGTAATAATTAGTTGTAATAATTACTAAATGCATGTGGAATTTGTCTATGAAACCTAATCCAGGTCAGAAGCATGGCAACATTACCAAGGACAGGGACTACTGTGGGTGATGGTCAGCAGAGTGGCTGCTGGAACCGGCAGGTATAGTCCTGATCCGGACGATCCTCTGCCTTCATCCTGTGTATGTCCAGGGCAGGCCGGTAGTTGATCCTCTACCTTCATCCTGTGTAGATCCGGCAGGCCGGTGATGGGCGGCCGTTTGGCTGATGGCAGGTTTTCCAGCGGACTTGGAGGACTGTATGCAGGACCAGGACGAGTCCAGGGAAGAGACTAGCAACCCCCCACCGCCCTTCTCTCCCTTACCTCACCCCCAGGGAGGGGGGGCACAGACCACTTAGCAGGTGACATATCCCGCCACCCAGTTCCGTCACGCGGCGCAGCTCTTCCTATCCCCGGCCATGGCGACAGATCATTTGTGCGCACAGACCCGCCCCACCCCCAGCCCCACCCACGGCCCGTCGGCGTACAGTCCTGCGTGAGTGTCTCTGGAGCGTGCCAGGTGCATTAAGGTAACTGATGAGTGTTATCGTGGTCAAAATGAAATCAGGGGAATAAATCAGCGCGTGATTGGGGAAATGTCTGGCGTCACTGGCGGAGGCTTTATGGAGCGTTGCTGACATGTGGTGATTGCTTTTTATTCTGTCTGTTGTGTCTCTCTCTCCCAATGAGACTAGGGGGGGTGGTGTCTCCGTAGCCTGTAATCGTCTGATGTGAGGAATAGGTGAGCGGGGGGGGGGGGGGGGGGGGGG
>JACXGK010014228.1:0-11799 GCA_016801125.1 Novumbra hubbsi
GTAACAAAGTAACAGTCCAATATGTAACAGTAACAAAGTAACAGTCCAATATGTAACAGTAACAAAGTAACAGTCCAATATGTAACAGTAACAAAGTAACAGTCCAATATGTAACAGTAACAAAGTAACAGTCCAATATGTAACAGTAACAAAGTAACAGTCCAATATGTAACAGTAACAAAGTAACAGTCCAATATGTGCACCAAAAAGGATGTATCAGAACAGCTACTGTTCACTGGCCCCTCCTGAACCCCATTCCAGCCAGAACATCAAGGACAATTCCTTGACAAGCTTAGATGTGATTCTGAGGGTTAAATGCCCGCTCACCCTACAGCTCTCCAGGTAAGAGGCTTGATATGGGTTTTATACAGTAGCCTAACATGCAAGGTATTGTACTTGGTGCCTTAATCAAGAGAACAATGTTAAGAATCAGAGATGTTCTCCTTAAATTTACACAGGCTACAAATAGATCCCAACAGTTGTTTTGGTGGGGGTGTAAAATGTAAGCGCCGTTACAAACCCTGCAACTTGGAAAAATACAGCACATGGAATTTTTCTAGTACAAGTCTAGAAATGTCCATAGTTTACAATAAAACATGTCTAGATCATAACGGACTGGTCATAAACAGATACGTTTATTTTAGGCCAAATTTCAGCAGATTTCCTAATTGTGAATAATCTCTATTAACTACAGAAGATGATTACATTTACCGCAATTAATAATTGCAATGATTTGACAAAACATATTATAATATCCACTTGCAGAATAACGAAGGAGTTCCAGTCCACAGAGCAGCAACATGACACCACCCAAAACCATTTTGTGGGTGTAGAGAAACACCTTTCCTACCTCATGTCAAACAGCTGGATGGTAGTGTTGTGTACTGACCCTACGCTGAGAGATGCAGGGGCCACATGAAGCCCCACACAGTGAAGGGTGGCTCAAAGCCACACTGCAGGGCAACTCAGGGGCCTAGAGATAATGACGGGGTCCCTGTCTGGGTCCAGGACGGTCCAGCTGGTCCCCCTCACCCCCTCCCAGCTGCGGGGGAGGAGATAGGGTTGCACATTCTGTTTACGGGGCCACTGGCTGATAGGTGGTGTCAAGGAGAGTCAACATGACACGGCAAGGTCACCATGCGAGGTTCAGAGAGGCTGTGGTGCCTGTCTCGACAGGGTTTGTGTTTGCATAGATAACAACCTCAGACAAGACAAATAGACTAGATACGTTTGGCATCTGGTCGAATCTTCTGAAGGTTGTTTTTGACGTGAGGACGTTTTGAAGCACAACTCAATGTCATTCTGTGATTGGAAAGTCCAATTGCTCTGCAAAGTTCACCATCTCATCCATAGAAACAACACGCTGTTATTTTAAATCCAAGGTCCGTGGGTGAAACTTCTTCATCTGCTTCCGCAAGGCACGAGGTTCTCAGGGAGGGAATGGTGTCATCAGCAATGCCCTTGGATGTACTCTTTCATATTCATCACAGAACAAGGTAGCCATGGCTACGCAGTGTTAATAAAATGGGACCTTTGGCAGAGGCCAACTCACAAAAGAAAGCATTCACCAGTGGCCCTGGAACAACGAACAAAAGACACTTCAAAGAGACGAGTACAAAACATTATGCATAAAAAAAAAATCATCCTTCAACTTAAACCCCTAAACCGGAGAGCCAGGAAATTGGAGAGTAAGTTATTATGCGAATGTGTGTTTGTGTGAGCGGGAGGGAGAGCCTTTCTGTTGTCGTGATGCATTATACTTTCTCTTCAGCAACACATGGCAAGGTATTTACAGAGCCATCTGGTAAGACCGCGCCGCTAAATCCAGCTAGCTGACGTCCAATTGCTAAGGAAATGGATGCCGCTTATTTAAACAGGCCGGTCCATGCTGCACACCTGTCAGTGTAGGAGGACCTGTGTGTGTGTGTGTTTAAGAGGTCCATCAACCAGAAGGCATAGTCCGATGTGTTGCCAGGTGTTTGCACATGGGGATACTGGGAAATGCTTCGATTATGGCATCTTATATTTGCATTGCTGTAGCCCGCATATGTCTTGGTATCTGCTTAAAGAACTCTTTTCAGTATTTCTTTTTCTGACTGTTAAAGTGCTGTAACATGGCATCTACCATTTTGCAATATACTGTGTCTGGGATGAGCACCTGTCCATTCTGTTTATGTTGCCCTATGTAAAGGTCCAATAGCGTGATCCCCACACCCAAAAAGTGCATAATGATCTAGAACTCTCTGTGGGATGTTTTGCATGTATTCCTACAGGCACCCTGTGTGGTTGCACCGCTTAGCTAGAAATGCCTGATAGCATTTGGATAAGATGCAAACTTCAGACCTACAAGGGCATAAATATTCCTGCTACTTCATGCATGACCGACGGCAGGTGCTTATTACGCCACAGCTACTACACGAGTCACAGAGGACAGAGGTCACCAGGCGGACTTAACCTCAGTAGTGTACACGAAACAGACACTGTTCGTTCATTGTTACACACCATTTACAATATTTTAGTGTTTTAATATACTTTAAAAGTATATTTTTGTTTTCCAGTGTGGATACAACTTCTGCATCTGAGGATGTAGCTTCCGGGCAGACTCTGACCTCTGGCCAGAAGCTTTGTCGTTTTGGAACAAATCTGCCCGTGTCTAGCTGACAGAAATGGAGGTCAGAGTGGGGGGGCAACCGATTGTTCATAAATCAACATGGAAACATGAGACTTGGTGTCCTTGGGTCCTCACCGTCGAGGGCCATGGCCTACATTCAGGGGACTATAAAATAATGTCAAACTAAGACACTTCTTCACTGCTTTATATGTTGATGTCAGCACCTACATTTCATGGACTGTTTACAATGGATTGTCACCTTTGATATAATCTTAGTCCACCAAAAACCACAGCATGGTAACCTTATATAGTAAAATAACTAAAACAAACAGTATGCTGATCTTAGATAATAAAATAAACAAAAACAAACATTATGCTGATCTTAGATAATAAAATAAATAAAACAAACAGTATTGAGAACTTTGCTAATAAAATAAAACAAGAGCTTGGTTGAGGAGAGGAACTTCTCCGTTTCCCTCACAGAATACATCAGGGCTAAGTGGAATGGCGTCTGCATTCGCGTCGGACACCTGGGATTCTCCGGCCTTGTTTGATGTGGCCCTTTCAAGCACTCTGATCATCCTGCTAAATTGCGTCTAATGGACAGGCCCCACCACTCAGAGGCCCAGACAACGGGAGGACAGTTTAGCAGCGCGCACACACCTGTCCTTTGTAGTTCACCCAGACATTGTGGGCTCCAGTGGATCTCCCTCCCTCCAACAAGCACTCTGATGGAGGAACCACGGAGGCGGCGGCCATTTAGACCCTGAATCAGCCCAGATGCTATTACCCAGGGTACCTGAGTGGTCTGGCCCTCTCTGCCCGAACAATAGGCTGCAAGGGGGGGTTGTGGTTGGGTAGAAGAGGATGTGTGGGAAGGGAAATGGCGGGGGAGGGGGAACTGATGCATCACTGCACCTGTCCTTTCAATAGCATCCCTTTAAGCGGAGGGAAGTGGGCAGGGCTGAAAGGGGGCGGGGCTGAAAAGGGGCGGGGTCGTGGTTGTGCCATCCGTGCTGTGGTACTAGCATGTAGCTAGCTAGTACTGCGCATGAATAAACCACATGACTAGACACCTCCTCACAATGTTTGGCTGTAAGGAATTGTTCATAAATAATCCATTTGGGTGTGGGTAACATGTTCAGGGTTACAGGGATTCACATTAATATTCATGAATATACATTCTAGGTTTGGGTAACGTTCAGGGTTACAAGGATTCACATTAATATGTATCAGAAGGAGATGTTATCACCTGACCTCCTCCTACAATGACAGAAGAGTACCTTCATAAAGTACCATCATTCATTTCAATGGCAGAGTTCAACCATTATGGTGCAAAACGGCTATGTTTACTAGATAAACACACAAACATATCAGTTTGGAACAATCTGTCAAAATTACTCTTTGAAAGATCTCAATTGAAATATAAACACCAGTTTTTTCCTGAAAAATAGTATGTTAGTTTTGTGTGGTCTTTGAGCGTGTCTGGTTGTATTCACCATCTTATGATGCTATACTTGTCTGAAAGTGTTGCAGGGGAATTGCAGTTGCACACTGACTGTTATGAAGTGATTAAAAGACTACCGTGAGGAAGTTCTATCAAATGTATTAACACATTTACATGAACACAAACTCCTCTTATTTCCTAGTAAGTAACCAAGTAACTTTTTTATCGATTTGAAAGAAGCAAAGAAAAATACCTTCCAAAGGCAGTATAATTTGTTATTTCCATCCTAAGGTAATTTACATTTCACAGGAACACACAAACGGTTTTTACCTATTTTTCAGTATGTGGCTTTATTTTAAGCTCTTCTGGTTTAGCATCGGGCAGGTAACGGAAGTGTTTTTAAGAACTGTCAGGGGTGCTGGCTGAGGACCAAGCACATATGAACACTTACAGCTTCTGAAACGAGCCTCTCTTTGCCCAGCATCTGATGTGGGAGGGGCTGGGAACGGGTATTTTGCGAACACACCAGGAGATTTTTATATCTTCACTGGGAGGACAATGATAGCTGCGACCGTGCCAGTGGATCTACTGAGCAGGTGGTCTGAGGGAGACAACATACTGTCCCTCTGTTTCTTCCCTCTCATCCTCATGGATACATCGCTTTTCTTCATGTCTGCTTTCTCTACTTCCTTTTGCACATTTTGACAAGAGATGGAGATAATGCATTGATTTGTTATTACCATCAATATTAATTTAACATATTTTTAAGGAGGTCAATAACTATCAGGAGGTCAATAACTAGCAGGAGGTCAATAACTAGCAGGAGGTCTTAACTAGCAGGAGGTCTTAACTAGCAGGAGGTCTTAACTAGCAGGAGGTCTTAACTAGCAGGAGGTCCTAACTAGCAGGAGGTCCTAACTAGCAGGAGGTCCTAACTAGCAGGAGGTCCTAACTAGCAGGAGGTCTTAACTAGCAGGAGGTTTTAACTAGCAGGAGGTCCTAACTAGCAGGAGGTCTTAACTAGCAGGAGGTCTTAACTAGCAGGAGGTCTTAACTAGCAGGAGGTCAGAGTTGGGGGGGAAACCGAAAAAAATGTAAAACTACATTTTATTCATTTAACAGATGTTCTTTTCCAGAGACACTAACTATAAGTGCATTCTTCTTAACGTTTCTTGGAAACCCCACATCTGACAACATAATAAATAAAGTACACTTTTCTTCATCGAAGCCATTAGTCGGTAAAGTCAGTGCCGGAGAAATCAAAGTTGTGCTTTTTGAAGCGGGCTGGCCTTCCCTGGGAAGGAAGAGCCATTCGTAATCATCACAGTATAATACCAATGCCATTAAACTTCCTGGATTTCAATCTGTCCAGTTAGAAAGCATAAGTGATCAATGTCACCGGTTTTAGTACAAATAAACGTAGTCCAGCTCCTCCAGGATGGCACATCCACTCATGTTGCCGATAGGTTTGCTTTGTCTCCCAGTACAGACTCAAGAGCATGGAGGAGATACCAGGAGACGGGTCGTTACATAAGGAGAGCTGGACAGGGACATAGAAGGGCATCCCAGCAGCAGCACCGGTATCTGGTTCTTTGTGTGAGGAGGAACAGGAGGAGCCCTGCCAGAGCCCTACAGAATGACCTCCAGCAGGCTACTGGTGTTCACATTGAGCACATGTGACAGACGTGCTATGGTCAGATGAAACCCAAATATTTCTCTTTGGCCAGTCACACCAGCAACGGATTCAATGTCAAAAGCAGGATATGTTTGTAGGAAAAAAAAACATACCTACTGTAAATATAAAAAAACACATACCTACTGTAAATATAAAAAAACACATACCTACTGTAAATATAAAAAAACACATACCTACTGTAAATATACAAAAACACATACCTACTGTAAATATAAAAAACCACATACCTACTGTAAATATAAAAAAACACATACCTACTATAAATATGTACCGTTTTATTTTTAACTGGTTCAGAGCCTTCTTCCAAGGGACAGACAATTTAATTTCCAGACCATTGTTGCCTTTGGAGGCCTGTAGAAGAACCCCTAAGGAGGCCTGTAGAGGAACCCCTAAGGAGGCCTGTAGAGGATCCCCTAAGGAGGCCTGTAGAGGAACCCCTAAGGAGGCCTGTAGAGGATCCCCTAAGGAGGCCTGTAGAGGAACCCCTAAGGAGGCCTGTAGAGGATCCCCTAAGGAGGCCTGTAGAGGATCCCCTAAGGAGGCCTGTAGAGGATCCCCTAAGGAGGCCTGTAGAGGATCCCCTAAGGAGGCCTGTAGAGGATCCCCTAAGGAGGCCTGTAGAGGATCCCCTAAGCACACATCAGAATATACAAAGGAATAGTTAATTGACAATAAAATCTACATTTTGCAATAGCCATTACTGTCTGTTCAAAATATGTTGATTGCATTAAAGAGCCTATTCCATGAGCAGACAGAAGGATCCCAACAGATTCTGTATGGAGGGAGTCCAGCTCCTCTCTAGGTTTCTTCCTAGTTTTGTTCCAGCGTGTCTTCCTATACATTGTTTGTTTTTGATTGCTCTTCAGGGGGTAAGGCAGAGTGAGCCCTTTAATTCAAATGTGTTCTCAAACGTCAATAAATTATAGGAAATAATGCGTCTGCTCACATGGAATGTACTCTTTAATATTTCACAATATTGAACACATAGGCACAGATCATTTTGAAAATAATTCTCAAAGAGACATCCATCATTTTTATTTTATAAATACGAAAAATAATTAACGAGTAAAATATATTCCACCGTTTCAGACCTTTTAGCTCATTACCTTTGTTCCAAGTTCCAATGCTTCAATGTTGTAAACACCTAGAGGCCAACCAGTCACGTCCTCTCCGTTTCCTTTAATGAACCACCATTTATCATTGATGGAGCAGAGGACCGGGGCTCGTTTTGTGGTGCGCCAGTGTAACAGACAGTGGATCTTCTCTCTGAATAGACCATTATAGGAACAGTCCGGTCAGGCAACCCGATCGGCACTCAGTGGCTAGTCTCACATGACCTCTCATAGCCATCCACACGCCATCACAGCTGCCTGGCTCCACGGAAAAGTATGTAAATAATCCCGAAGAACATCGGACTCCTGACAAATGAGTCTTCAGACAAATGTGTGCAATGAACAGAATCGTGGAACAAGTTTAGCCTATAAAAATGCTTGTCTTGAACCTCTAGTCTTCTACAATGTACTGGAATAGTTCCACTTCAGTGAGCCTCTTTAGAATAGGTACAGGCCCTGAATAATACAGTATTTATAAAGGTGTATGTTGCACATGAGCCTTCTCCATTCATGATGGGTCAATGTCCAACCTCTCCATTCACAATGGTTCAATGTCCAACCTCTCCATTCACAGTGGTTCAATGTCCAACCTCTCCATTCATGGAGGTTCAATGTCCAACCTCTCCATTCACAGTGGTTCAATGTCCAACCTCTCCATTCATGTTGGTTCAATGTCCAACCTCTCCATTCATGGTGGTTCAATGTCCAACCTCTCCATGATAGTTCAGGCTACAACCTCTTCTTTTGATTGCTTTACAATCTTCTTTTAAGGAGTGCCTAATGTTATATCATACAATGACTATAAATATTGAGTCAACCAATATCGATACATAGAACAATATCAATCCTGATGTGGCTCCCTAGACATGTTGGACATGAATATTTCTTTCCACAAATCCTTGTGGAAAGAAATATTTAGGGAAAAGTAAGCATAACCTAAAAGTATATTTTTCTGAAAATAACCCACACTATTTCTTTCCTCTTTTATGTTGTAATAATCTCTGTCTCCCTAGAAGTAACCTTGACAACGTATTGTTAAGAAGAGAGGCTGTTCGGATATTCAACAAAAAAGCATTTGCTTCCTTCGGACTAAATGTAGAGTTTAACCTCACACTGTTTCTGGGATTTTGTCTTGCCACTTTGTAAATTACAATGTCTGCATTTAATGAGACCCCATGTAGATAAAGCATAATTAGCATTTTATTTAACGCAATTCTTCTTCACAAATTGAACAATCATGGTCATTTTAGCAACAGAGCATCTAAAGTAAGCCATGGTGTAAATACTCTTTAAAAGTTATGGGTCTATTTTTCAGAAATACGATGTCGACATATTTATTTCCAACAATTGTAGCTGAAAAAGGCAGATTGTAAATGTATTATCTACATCGGTATACAGAGGCTAATTATCAGCAACCATCACTCCTGTGTTCCAATGGCATGTTGTGTTTGCTACTCCAATTTCAAGTTTTTATAACGCTACTTGATCATTACCCTTCCTCAATTTTGTTAGCACAGCTGAACACGGATAAAAGAAAAAAGCTATAAAACTGGCCTTATTTAGACTTCTTCATCGACTTCATCAACCCTAACCCACACAATTGCGGGTTAAACGCAAAAATAAAAAACTTTCTTCTGAAAGTCGTCAAGCTATTTCAAATTAAGGCTATTCCATGCAAGAAACTGCCAAGAAAGAGTTCACACAACATTATTTGCTCCTCTCTTCACAGAACAGCACGAATTGTCTTTAACCAGAATAGAAAGAGGAGTGGGAGGCCCTGGTGCACAACTGTGCAAGATGACAAATAGTCTGGTTTAAGAAACGCCTCACCTGACAGCTTCATTAAAAAGCAAAACACCAGTCTCATTGTCAAGAGGCGACTTCGGATTCTCTGAATCCGAAGTCGTATTGTCTACCATAGATAATATCCCCAAAATCATTGCAATTTTACAATAATACTTAAATTGTTACATTATTAGCCTGCTCAGTCCTTCACAGAGTGGCAAATGCATCATCTTAACTTCTGAAATTGTTTCATTGAAGCTCAATTCATACCCAATCATGTTACTGACCTGTTGCCAATAAATAAGATTAAGATAAGTTATCTTTTCTTTCTTTTTTTCTGTCTTGTGTTGCCCCTGTCCCAAAATATTTGCACCAAGTTGCAGGTATAACTGAACATTTTTCATAAACAGAAAAAAGCCCCTTCGTGGTGAATGTTTCCTTACAGCAGAACCCCAAATTAACCCAAAAGAAATAAATGACAGTTTATTTGGTGATGAATCATGTATTTCTGTAAATTAGGCATTGTTACAGGCTGTTGACTGAAAAAAGGTTAGACAGAATAGTGTAGACATGCACCCAGGCTAAGAAACAGCCAGTCAGTTTTAAATATACAAATATTCTAGATATTAGGGGCCTCAATTGAATGATGAGGAGAGCTGTGGTAATTAAAATGCCTCTTTGCGTCGGCATGGTAGCTGTTGTTCAGTGTCCCCTCTCATTAAGGAAGGTACATCAGGCCTGCTATAGCCTCAGTATGGAAGGCCTTTGTTCAAGGCACTCTAATTACCTGGAAGTTGTCTGCCGAGCAGTGCCAACTATCTATCTGTTATGGCAATAGAACTGAGACCCAACACCCAAACGCAAGGAATGAGAGCTGGGACAAAACAAAGTATACAAAATTTCTGCGGATTTGGTATATTTAGAAAAATAAATATCATCATGTTTTTATTTTCCAACATAATCGCGCAAAAGGATCTGACAGAAAAAATCGTTATGCCTCAGCCAAATGGTTTGAATACATTTCTAATTAAAATAGCTTAGCAAGGCAATCTTTGAAAACAATCGTTTTTAATGAGTTGTGGGCAGTTGGGTGAATTCATCAGTCTGTACATTACTTTAATAATCTGTCTACCATGTCCATCCGGAAGTAAACACTTGTTAAAGTGTTGTTTTAATTTTAATGTGTTGGATTAATGTTCAAGGGTTGTTTTTACTGTAAAGTTCAAGTTAACGTTTTGTATTAATATTTCCTTGTTATTTTAATGTTTCTTGTTTTAAAGGTAATGTTGAGGTGTTTTAAGCACAACGTGATTGCAGATGAATTTATGGTGCTTAAGATCCCTACTTCTGTTTCCGTGTATGTGGGTGGTGGGGGTGCAGGGGGAATGTGCGTTAGTGTGAGTCAGTGTGCACGAGCACATGTCATGGTTTACCCCACGTCTTCAGGCGGCTGTCACAGTGATTTGTGAACCTTTGTAAAAAGGATTTCCGGTTTCCTCCAATCAGACAAGCCCATCCAAGCCCAACAAGGGTTTCAAACGCGTTCAGCTCATAACACGTTTACACGTTCTCATAACAACGTCCACAAGAACTAGCCGTGATGCAATGACCCTTCAAACCTTATCGGTTCTAAGTCGTAAAATTATAAAGAGGCAAATGTGCCATATTAAGAGACAAGTGTAGATTACAGTGTTGAGGAGTTATTTCAGTGTGACTTCTCTCTACGTGTGTGTGGATGAGTTTTCAGTTTGAGTCCTGTCAGTGTGAGTGTGGATGAGAGTTCAGTGTGACTCCTGTCTATGTGTGTGTGTGTGTGTGGATGAGAGTTCGGGAGGGATGAGCAAGAGCCGTGGTCCGTTTGGCATCACCCAGCGCCACCCAGACCACGGCTGACCCATGAGAGTACGCTTGTGTGCCCCGGTAATTGTGTGACTTGAGCTGTAAGGGGAGGTGCCTGTTGACCGCCGCCCGAGGGGGGAGGAGCTGGCAGGTGAGTGCCGCTAGCATGGCATTGGGGACAGAGCGGGCAGAGAGACAGGACACAGCTGGGCGAACAGGCCCTCCATTATCAAACCCTGGCTATTGATTCCCACTGTGGGATGTTCCCTCTGTGGCTGGGTCCTCGTTTGCACAGAGTGCATTTGAATCACTGTGGCCGCGCCCCCAACACGCATCCAGCATCCTGCTCACTTGGGAGCACACTACATTCGTCCGGAGTCCTGATCAGAAACAATGGGCCTGTAGGGTGCTGGGTGGCACTGGGGACGGAGCCGGTGAGCAGAGATCGATGGCCAGAGGTGTCCTGATCTCCGGCTCTAATGGCTGCCTTTTGGACCAGTGGGGCCCGCTTCCCTCCACCACCCGCAGCCCGGCTACCTCTAATTATAGACTCCTAATGGGCCAGGACCCATAAAGAACATCTCTGACGCTAATACAATTACTTTGGCTGCTCGGCAAAGAAAGGAATCAGATAATGTCAATAGGATTAACAAATGGGTCGGTTTTCATTTTGCGGTGAATAGGATTGTCATTTAGATTCTGTGTTAAAACTGAGGTTTGTGTTAAAATCTAAAAATAAGAATAGAAAATCTGCCATCTCCCTTTACTGAGTAAAAAAAGCACCAAACATGGTAGTTAATGAGCTTTATCCATTATTCGTTACCACTAGACAAACCAACAGTAGCGGCCATCAGCATCAGGCGTTGCCCAGAGCCACTGAGGAAATGGAGCTTTTCAAATCAATGGAAGCAGCTTCACTGCCCAGGTTGCAGTTCTCCAAATGTTTGTGTTTTAGTTATTTTCAGAAGTTTCATTTAAATTATTCCTAAATGCTGTTCTGTTTAACTTAGGGTAACTGGTCTGATGTATGGTCGGCCTTCTGGCTCGCATCACCTCATTTATTTGCCAGTTGGTTTAAATGGAGTTCAAATCAGTGTACAGTGAGTATAATTTAAAGATTTTTCTGTTAGACTAGTGTGATCTTTTCTGTTAGACTAGTGTGATAGTCCTGGACGGTTGACTGTTTGGCTGGATGTTAAATTATATTATATTATGTTATACTTGCTTTTATTTTTGCCCAGGTCGAGTGGCCTCAAACGGCATCGCCCAGGTCGAGTGGCCTCAAACGGCATCGCCCAGGTCGAGTGGC
>JACXGK010014229.1:0-11844 GCA_016801125.1 Novumbra hubbsi
GACCCACCGCCTGAGCTTCAGGGGCCCGTCTGTGGACCGACCCACCGCCTGAGCTTCAGGGGCCCGTCCGTGGACCGACCCACCGCCTGAGCTTCAGGGGCCCGTCTGTGGCGAGCAGTGGGCGTGTCTGCTGTGGTTCATGTTACCATGGAGCCGAATGTGGTGTCTGTTTGCACAAAGTGGGGACGACGCGGGCCCCCTGCATTCTGAAAATGGGAAGTTAAACCAAACCGAGGGGGCTTTAGGTTTCATTTAATCTCCCAAATCAGTTTCGGGATGTTTTTCTCTACCAATTCCTGCCTAGAAACGGTACCCACTTCCTTAGCAACCGCCTGGCCGGAGGTTATATATGGTATGTGATGAGCTGTTTTGTGTTTGTGTGTACGTGTGTGCACAGTAGGTGAGTGTGTGTGTGTGTGTGTGTGTGAGAGTGTATGTGAGTGTGTGATTAGGAGACAGGAGCTTCAGGGCTCAGCTGTTGATAGAGCGTTTGTTATTCTTTTTTCCTATTATCTTCCATTCTACTCTGCCTCACACACACACATACACACACTCACATACACACTGCATCTGTCAGTCATTTAAATCCCTCAGGGACCAGTATGTCGGTACAATGAGAAGGAATGGCCTCTTCCACAACAATAACACCTGTCCATTCATCTAAAACAGAAATGTATGTGTGTGTGCGCGCTTGCTTGCTTGCATGGGTAATCAAAGATGTAATTCTCTTTGTTTGTGTGTGTTGGGGGGAGGTGTAACAGACTCATCAAACTAAACCTCAGCTGGGTTCCGTTGTGAGAATGAACACCTGAAACACGCTCCTGATCTGGATGCTCCAGGTTAAATGTGTCCTTGAAAAAGCAGTTTGGTCTCCTCAGACCTTGGTTACCACAGAACAAGACCTCCCCCACAACCCCAGAGAACCGAGCTGTGTGAAATCCACTGAAAGCTTAAACAGCCATGCATTTCAACCCGAGGACCAGAACGCACGTTTTTATAATGTATGTGGTGACAACAAAAAAAGTTTGGTGTATGAATATATAAAATCCACTTTGTAACAATGACAAGACACATTTTCAACTTCAAATCGTCCTCTCGTTGCATCAGATTATTTTGCAAATGTATATACGACCTTGTCTATTATAATAATAAAAAAAGTAAAATCACCTTCAGAAAACGTGGATGAATCTTGATTATAATAATGTTTTAAAAAGTTGAGTTTTACATTACAACTTGATAGCAGGTTTTTTTTATTGAGTTGAGATGCAGTTGTGCCACAGAAAGATGTATGCTTTCTTAAACATTAACCTGTCCGTACATGAGTGGGAACGGTAGATCTGTGATTCACCAGGTAATACCATGAGACCACAAAACCAAAACTAAACAGACTGAGGAACTAGCACATCCGGAAAGACCCTCCTTTGTTTTGGACTCGGTTTCCTTAGTTACTGAATGGGTTTATCCTCTTAATGCGACGGAGAGGGTCACGTAATTGTGCAAGAAGCATTGAGTTGAAGAATCACTGTTGAATATTCATCCAGGGCTTAACAGGGCTTATTCGGCACCTAGGACTTTGCACATCATTTGACAGCATGGATTCAACTAAGGGGTGAAGAGCTAATTCCCCAACCTTTGTAGCTTGACCTCGGCGGTTATCGGCCAGGTTAGAGTAAGTGCTGTGTTGCTGCTCTCACTGAGACAATTCTCAATTGCTCGGTGTGCATTTCTCCTCAGGAGGAAAACATCCCCCCCGCGAATGAACGCCTTTGTTTGACTCAATCAAAGCGGGTTATCTAGGAATGCCAGTCACATCCCCGGGGGTTCCTGCGCAAGCAGCCGGGTATCCAAACCCGCCACAGATCCAGTTCTTTAAAAGCTTGTGTGTCATCAGACAAATTGGGAGGCATCAGTGTCCCGACATGTAATTAGTCTGGTGTTATAGCCACCCACTCCCACCCTATCACACTAGCAGGGGCGGACTGGGACTACGCACTCGGGCATTTCCAACATGCCGGGCCATTTCTTGCTTCAAAGCCCCCATGCCGTGACATTCTTCCACACGTGCTCCCTAGAATTAGCGATGATTTTGAGCAAGGAAATCAACAAAAACCCCCACAGGTAAAGGACAGCGTATCAAGGACTAGCCAGTGTGGTGGCAAGCAGAGGACAGCGTATCATGGACTAGCCAGTGTGGTGGCAAGCAGAGGACAGCGTATCATGGACTAGCCAGTGTGGTGGCAAGCAGAGGACAGCGTATCATGGACTAGCCAGTGTGGTGGCAAGCAGAGGACAGCGTATCATGGACTAGCCAGTGTGGTGGCAAGCAGAGGACAGCGTATCATGGTGGCAAGCAGAGTTGTGAAACAAACGGGCAACCCTGGATCTAATGTTGGTTTAACGTCAACGTTGCAGCTTTAATCAGATTTTGTATTATCCTCTTGCCTCGGCTTTGTACTTTCGAACTGTCTTTTTTTTTACCCACATCACTAAATAAAATATTCTGTAAAAGATGTCATCTGCAGCGTAAGAGGTTCTGACGAAACTTGTAATGGTGGAAAAAAAGTGGTACAGGTCTCTAGAGTTTCCCGACAGATCCATTATTTCCCAGCAGGGGAATCTCCGGACATACTTTAATAAAGGTTCGTTTTAACATCAGAGAAAATCCCAGACAGCGGACCCAGGGCTCATCAAAAAGTCACAGACTATGGTATCAGCTGTTAAAAATGACACACAAGGATTCTGCTGTCGCTCTGTCAACTGGCAACAAGACAGAAGGAAATATAAAATTCAATCCTGCTTTTGATTTGATATTTAGACTCCTGTGGGATGGAACGCTCATTTGCTTTGATATAATTCCCAGTCACCATTGATCTCCTGTCAGACAAATGAAACATTTAGGTGAGAGGAACTAAAATACAGAATAAAAAATCCTTAAAAGCATTGTCCTTCTGAACTGAATATTATATTCTTCTTTAAATATAAATCCACGCTTTATCCTGTATTTCTTTCAGAATTAATTTTGAATATTTCACGATCACATTTTTTTCGTTTCAAAAAAGGTGTTTTTGTAAACCGTTTGTTTGATGTAAGGCAACAGTTCTCCTGTTACCTTACATACTATTAAACTGCTTTCCCTGAAGGAACACTATGTTGTTAATTACTGCTAATGACACACATCCAATCAAATCCAAACACACACACAAACTGCCAGAGGGGTTTTCTTTAATAATGGAAGAAGGTTGGTTTCCAGTGCTTTCTACTTCTAGAAGTGTTTGTGACAGACAGAGCTAGCTGGCAAACTGGAACACACTCTCCTTCAGCAGAACAACACTCAACGTGAGGCCACCCAGAAGTCTGCATCTATAAAGACAGATTTACAGGCATTCACAGCACGTCATTCATTCCAGAGATATGAGGGACTATTTTAACCAAGGTTGGGTTGTGTTGCCAACGGTTCTAGTGGTTGGCCAAGTATATGCTTAACATTTTTGTGTTCCTGCTTTAATGTTATCTAGAACCAGAAAGATATGCTTCTTAATGAAGGATGTTGTTTTGCTCCCTTGTTTGAAACTACAAAATTCTGTCTTTCCAATTGACTACAATGCATGTTGCTATGTTGAAAGTACTATACGTAAATAAACATTTAAGAGGATTCATTCTCTATAATGAATGGGTTCACATTTTGTCTTTATTATTTTACTCAACGAACCTCAAACCTTTCTAACCTAATTTCATAACCCCCTTTCCTAACCTCCTTTCCTCCTTCCTAACCTCCCACGATCCCCAACTGATATAAAACGCTACTTCTACTGTGCCTCAAATGTTACTCACCCTAAGTCATTGACATTCATGGGTGAAACCAACAGGAAGTCTTTCATATGCCATTGGGCCCTTAAGCCTGGTCCCAAGTCCCTCTGTGTTCTGCATATACAACATCAGACAGACATGGGACCAGAGCACAGAAGCCTTTTATCGTGCCCTCAAATGTTTCGTTTCAAAATACCCCGTTTCTTTAATCTCACACATCCCACATCGTTGACATTCAGGCCTGGTAGTTCTGCAGCTGTGAACTTTACGTTGTAGAAAGCGATATCGAATCAAAGTCTTAATCCAATGGTATTTTATAGAGACCTTTTGTTTTACGGACAGAAAATGGGACAGAACTGGACATTGATCCGTCTGGGGAGAGAAAGAAAGAGAGTGAGCTAGAGTGAGAGAAAGAGAGAGAGGCTAGAGAGAGAGAAGGAGAGAGAGGCTAAAGAGAGAGAAAGAGAGAAAGAAAGAAAGAGAGAGAGGGGAGATATGGAGATTTAGGTCAGAGCCAACGAAAGAGGTAAACAAGAAAGGGTTGGACCAAGACACACTTGTCAGTTTGAGACCAGTGATATGGATTAAAGTGATCCTAAAATCAGAGACATTTAAAAGAGTCATTACAGAGAGCAGGGATTGTCAAACTGCCGTGGGAGGTGGGTCATGTTGAAGGGAACGAGAGAGGAGAAAAGGGGGAGGGGGAAGGGGGAGGGGGTAGAGCACACAGCTTTTCTACACACGAGAGCTTAGAAAAACCGAAATGAAATATCACTGTTTAATATTTTCAGACACACACACACGTATGTGACAACACGTGTACACAAACACTCAGCCACGGTCTGTCACTGTCTCTCACTCAAAATGAATTTCTTTTTTATCCAAAGATAAAATAAATGCTTTGTCCTCCGCTTATGGAGCTGACCGCTCGGCCTGGATTTAATCTGCCCCACACACAACAGGACAACCTTTAAAGGGACCCCCCTCTCCAATAATGGAAGGTCTTCAACTAAGTCCTATGAGAGAAGCGGAGGAGAGGAGATAGGAAAGACTGGAAACAAAAGAAAACGGGACCAGGGAGAGAGGGAAGAATAAAGAGAGGGAGAGAAAAATGGTTAAGAGAGAAGCCACTTTTAGTTAAATGTGCAGCCCATTAAATATAGAACATCTCGCCTGGCCAAACCTGAATGCTTAATTTTGGGAATGGGAACACTTCCTGGCCTCTGCTGTAAACCTTTTCGAGAATAAGGAACAGCTTTTAGGTTTCATGCCACCTCCATGATTAAGTAGTTGTAATCACTCCCGATTACCTGGTTGGAGTCATCAGGAGGTATCAGTCAATGATGTCGGAATTCCTGACTACAGTAAAATGTCAGATGCCTTCTAAAGCTCTGAGACTTACATCAGCTAGCGGAACAGTCAAAGCTCAAACCTACACTGTGGTGGATAGCTTCGCACTGGACTAAACAGCTTCTACATTGTAATTATGTCTAAACGCAGGAAGATAGTCAGGAAGTGAAAGAAGGGTAGCTGGGATTGAAAGATATTATAGAGCATATTGTATGTGTTTAAAACCAGATTTCTCCAAATGTGGTTCAGCCCTTGTGATTCACCCATTCTAACAGAAGGCCACAGTACTGGACCCAAACAGATTACATTTACATTTGACATTTTAGTCATTTAGCAGACGCTCTTATTCAAAACAACTAAAAATAAGTGCATTTCTCTTAAGTTGTCTTGGAAAACCAACACCTGACAATCATACCAAGTACACTTTCCTTCACCGAAGCCATTAGTCGATAAAGTGTAAAGTTAAGTGCATTTTTTCTTCTTCAGGTGGGGGGATGCACCACCTAATTAAGATAATCATCAAAGATGAAGGTTTTCAGACACTTTCGGATGAGGAGGAGAGGGGTGACATGGGTGAATTTGGGAAGGTTGAACACAAGATGGGCTGCAGTGTTCTGGATCAGTTGCAGGGGCTTGATGGCACTAGCGGGGAGTCCGGCCAACAGTGCATTGCAATAGTTCAGATGGGAGATGACGAGTGGATCAGAACCTGAGCTGCTTCCTGAGTATGGTAGGGTATTATATGAATTTTGTACAGCATGAATCTACAAGAGCAAGTCAATTTGTGAGGAGACCACCGTGGAGATGTCAACCGTGATGGACAGGTCTTGGAGTGGGCAGGCCTTCCCTGGGAGGAAGAGCCGCTCCATCTACTCAAGGTTTAGCTTGAGGTGTTGGCCTGTGGTTGTATCTGAATCACACGTGATTCTCACGCAGGCCTTCACACTAAACATATGGAGGCAAACATACACAGACACAAACACCCCCCCATACACACACACCTTTGTCTGCTGCCTCATCAGCTCATGCATCCTCTCGCCATGAGAGCGTTTTACTCCTCAGCCGTGAAACTAGCATCATCCTGAGTGAATAAATATTTATTGGCATTAATAGGAAAACACCCCGGGGCAGGTATATGTAGATGCGGCTGCCATGGTGATGGTCGGGCTCCTTTATTAATTTATCTACCGGGAGAAGATTCTCTCCAAGTAAGGGGAGTGCCACCACGACAACCGTCTCCGTCGCCATGACAACATAGTTCAGTCGCCGAGCAAGCCAGGCAGCAGAGGGGAGACGGCCTGTCATCGGAAGAGACAGACCTCCACTCTGACAAAGGACGTGGGGTTTTCTGCATTTCTACGTGTACAGTGTGTGTGTGTGTGTGTCCGTGACAAAGAACATGTGAGCGCAACAGAGAGACAAAAAAGACCCAACTGGAAAACAACCCACACAACACAAGAACGCAACAGGCTGCATATTCATGTCACCCGTTCTATACTTCATGTTATCATGTCGCATCCCGATACCACGGACGAAAGTAGGAACCGCATCTAAGTTGTCTTCTCACGGTGGATCCTCACAGCGCTGGATGACCCAGCGGTGAGTCAGGGCATGGTTCCTTTGTCGTGTGTCTTGGATATGACCTGCAGTTTTCATAGCCCTTTATCGCGTTTGAGTTCTCTGTTCCGGTTTGGGGCTGTGGCATTCTGACCTGAAATATTCTTAAAAACATTCACTCCTTATCCCATGGTCGTCCCAGTTACCATAAACCGAGTCTATACCGGATGCTGGCGTGCTGGCCTTCACCATGGTGATGTTGTCCAAATTCCGTAACACAAGTTATGGAAACAAACGATTTGGTCCCGATCGTGATCACATCTGACAGGTATAACAGGGTTAAAGATTCACAGACCACCAGAAGGCAAAGGAACCTGCGGACCGAAGATACAGAGGTTATCAGCGGGGCAGGACCTTCGGGGGCAGGACCTTCCACAGCCACTGTCCCCCGAGTCTCAACTCCACGACTCCAATCAGCGCCCTGTTCTACATGTATGGCTTCCAGAGTGTCATGGCGAGAAGCACGGCTCTGGCTGGGGGAGCCGTGGCAGTTCTGGGGGCGCCAAAGCATCTTCACAATCCCTCCACTAACCATATTTTCTAAACCTAAAAGTAAACCCAAATGTAAATATGATATGTACTTTGTCTTTGTGGGAACTAGCAAGAGGTCCTAATAAGGACAGATAATTAATGTTTTATTATTTGAGGATCTGAGCCTAGACACAACCTTGTGTCGGAGCTTAACAGGGCCATACCTTCATCCTCATGACTTGGTTTTTGGCTGCACATGCACCGTTAACCTGGGGTTTCAACAAATGTACAAACAATTCCCAAATTTTTTTTTGACCCTTGTTATGGGGTGTTGTGTGTAGATTGAAGGGATTGTAGAAAACAAATCTATCACTGCTTTATAATACGTTTTCTCCTTTTGCCTTCTGCACATTGGAACGTTGGTGTGCATGTATATTTGTGTGTGTTTGTGTGTGTTTGTGTGTGTTTGCATGTGTGTGTGTTTGTCGGACTGGCAGCTGACAGGGAACCATCTGAGAGGGACTTCTGTTCTTTTGATGTCACATTTAATCATATTTCGTTTTCTTCTTTATTTAATATCTTTCTCTAATTACCTCCCAAAGACACCTCCCCTCAAAAAGATTCTCCCTTTCTCTCTCCAGCCACTCTCCCTCTCCTCCCACCGTCTCTTTCTCCTCCATCTCTCTCCTGCATCTCTCTCCCCTCCACCCCCACCCTGCATACATTTCCTCCCCCCATCGTCTCCCCCACACACTGAAGGAGAGTAGCAGAAACAGCCTAATGAGCGGTATTCTGTTTTGCTGTCCCCCCACCTACACACACACACAAACACACACGCGATCACACAGTCGTACACACACTCACACAAACACAGAATGGGCCTCACACGTCACTTTCATCGGCTGTCATTAACTCAGGCCATCATTTAGAGTTGACCCCAAAAGCCTGTCTGTCTGTCTGCCTGTCTGTCTGTACAGAGCTGAGAGCCCTAAAAGGAGAACGAGCTGAACTCCAAATCCCTCCACTAACTATAATACTGTAGAAGCCACCGTTAATACCAGCATTAACAGACAATAAAATACATGAAACCACAGAAAAAACGCATTAAAATGCATAACACCTACATTAAAACACAAGAAGCCAAATAACACAAACATTAAAACTCATTAAACCACAGAACAAAACACAATCAAACAACTAACACATACATCAAAACACATGAAACCACAGAAAAAAACATAAAAATGCATAACAAACATCTAAATATATTAAAATACATTTGACCACATAACAAACACATTAAACCCCATATAAACCAAACATCCAAACACATAAAAACACATATCAAGAAGATAGAACACATTAAATCACATTAAACCACAAAACAAATGAATTAAAACCCATTACACAAACACATTCAAGTAAAACACTACAAATAGAGACAAAGACACAAACACAGGCTAACAGCCACTGACACAAGTTCACACACCCTATCAATCTCTCTCACTCTCTCTCCCTCTGTTACATACACTCACACAAACTTAGATGGTTAATGAGTAACACACAATGTTAACAAAGCCATTGATAATGTGACATCATTCATTCTCATCTAATGCCAGAGAAATCAGGTTGACAGGACACATAATGGATTCCGAGCACACAGGGTTTCAAGCCGGCTCAGTGCTGCCCTCTCTCTTCAAGTATGGCGGTGTTCGAGAGGGTCCAAACTGCAATGTATCATGGGTAAACTAAACTTTGAGAGACTGTCCACAAATAAAAAAATTATAATAAAAAAAAATTATTCATGAGTTGTGGATCAGTCAGTTGTCCAAAGTTTGAACAACAAGCTTAAACTCAAGGTTTAAATGTTTAGTCCCAATGTGAATTGCATTCTTTCAATTGGTCAAATGCATCATGGGATTTTGTCTTCCAATGATTAGTTAGAATATTAATTAAATGTATCATAGGCAAATGGTGAACAAAGGCTAAATATAAAATATGTTTTTTAGAATGCAAGGTGATTTGTACTTTAGTCATCTTCTAGTAATCTGCAGTAGTTTTGATCCTCTCAATCTCGAGTCATCACTCAAACAAGGAATTTGTTTTACCCTGTCAAGTATTGTTGTGACCTATGCTTTTGTTTGGGTCCAAAAAATGTATTGTAGCAAAACACTACAATTATTATGTAAAAACTATATATTGAGAAACACTTAGGGGTATGACATCTCCTTTCTTTAAAGGAACATGAGCTGGCCAATCACAGGCGATACCGAGATGAGCAGTCCAATCATAGGTCTGCCCTAATTAATATTTTAACAAGCAATGTACACAAATAAAATGATGTTGTGGTACTCCCACATCATTCCTAATCAGTAAATAGCTTTTTAATGTATTTTTTAATTCATTTGCAATAATTATTTAAGCAATGGTTTGAGTGGGTATGGTATGTGGCCCGTTTACCAAGGCTAAATGGTATGTGGCCCGTTTAAAAAGGCTAAATGGTATGTGGCCCATTTACCAAGGCTAAATGGTATGTTGCCCGTTTACCAAGGCTAAATGGTATGTTGCCCGTTTACCAAGGCTAAATGCTGGTTTGTCTACATCTGTAAATATCTGTTTATATTTCCCTATATGTGTCATATATGACACTATCTGTCTGTGTGTCAATATCTGTCTATATGTTTATAAGTGTCTATATATCTGTATTTATGTGTCTATATTTGTCCACATGTGTCCATATCTCTCTATATGTGTCCATATTTGTCTATGTGTGTCTTTATGTGTCTATATGTGTTTATATCTGTCTATATGTGTCTATATCTGTCTATGTGTATATATCTCTCTATATGTGTCTGCATGTATCTACTGGTATCTATGTGTCTATAGGTATCTATATCTCTCTATATGTGTCCATAGGTATCTATATGTGTCTATAGGTATCTAGATCTCTCTATAGGTGTCTATAGGTATCTAGATCTCTCTATATGTGTCTTTAGGTATCTAGATCTCCCTATAGGTGTCTATAGGTATCTAGATCTCTCTATATGTGTCTATAGGTATCAATATCTCTCTCTATGTGTCTATATATATCTATACCTCTCTATATGTGTCTAAAGGTATCTATGTCTCTCTATATGTGTCTATAAGAATCTAAATATCCATATGTGTCTATAGGTATCTATATCCTTTCATCTCTGCTGTATCCCTTTACTGTAAATGTGATCCGGATTTCTTTACAATGTATCTGCAGTTCAACTCGATCAGCTTTGAAAATGTGTGTCTTCAATGAGAGGGGGAAACAATTCTTCACTGGCTGCAGGATAGTCACAAACATGCACACACACACACAAACACGCACACACACTGACACACACACACACACACTGACACTGACACACAGTAGAACATACCGATATGGGCAGACCTCCAAAGCTAAAACTAGGCAACTAATTCAACGCCTTTGAAGTCTCTTTCTATGCAGTTGTCAGCAAAAAGACTACTGCCAACTAAATACAATTAGTTACACATGCACTGAATTCTGCCTATTTCCCTGCAAGGCAAACCATGACCCTTCTGAGGGTAAACTGCAGTAGACAATGGCTTCAAACTGGTTTTGTTCTCTTTCAGACACTAAAATCATTTCATTCAGCCAAAAGTGCCAAATGCCCGCTAGCAAGCTTAACTGAGCTTGGCTCAAAGTAGCTGACAGATCTAAAGAATTGTGTGAACCCAGGTCTGCTTGGCAGTCAGAGAAATATGGCATTGGGAGGCTGGAAAGCAAGTGTACACTAAGCAGACGTGACTGTCTGAGCTGTCATGGAACCATGGCCTGTCTGTCAGTCTGTCTCTCTGTGTGTCTATCTGTCTCTCAGACTGCCTGTCTGTCTGTGTGTCTCTCTGCTTGTCTGTCTGCCTGTTTGTTTGCCTCTCTATCCATCCGTCTGATCTGTTTATCTATCTACATATGTACACTGTCGGTCAGTCTGCCTGTTAGTCTGTTGGTCTGCTATCCTGCCTGTCTGTTGGTTTGTCTGTTCTCTTTGTCTTCCTGCTTCTATTATTGCTGTTTCATTAGCAGAGGAACAGGGAACTGCCAGTAGCCTGGGGCTAGCCTGAAGAAACCGGGGAGAGCAGAGAACGACAGCGGAGAAACTGAGAGAAAGAGAGGAAGAAAGAGAGGAGAGATGGTGGGGAGGATTGAATTTGGGGGGAAGATGTCTGGCGAAAGGAGGAGAGAGAGAAAGAAAAGGAGGTGGAAAAGAGGATAAATGGAGAGCGGGATGTTCTGGCAGCGAAGGGAACATCCTCCTACTTGGCTGAGCCAGTACGGGCATGTGAGTTGTTAGTGGACATGGTAGGAGCCAGGGAACATTCTCCTACTTGGCTGTGCCAGTACGGGTATGTGAGTTGTTAGTGGACATGGTAGGAGCCAGGGAACATTCTCCTACTTGGCTGTGCCAGTACGGGCATGTGAGTTGTTAGTGGACATGGTAGGAGCCAGGGAACATTCTCCTACTTGGCTGTGCCAGTACGGGCATGTGAGTTGTTAGTGGACATGGTAGGAGCCAGGGAACATTCTCCTACTTGGCTGTGCCAGTA
>JACXGK010014230.1:0-11844 GCA_016801125.1 Novumbra hubbsi
CTACCATTTGGTCACTTTAATATCTTCATGGAGCGGACCAACTCCTACGTGAAGATCACAGCCAAGCTGGGTTTAGTCGTCATGTGGAACGCAGATGACGCCCTCTCGGTATGTGTTGGGCTGTTCTAAGGCTTACTGATGTTACTGTTAAACCAGATGACGCTCTATCAGTATGTGTTGGGCTGTTCTAAGGCTTACTGATGTTACTGTTAAACCAGATGACGCTCTATCAGTATGTGTTGGGCTGTTCTAAGGCTTACTGATGTTACTGTTAAACCAGATGACGCTCTATCAGTATGTGTTGGGCTGTTCTAAGGCTTACTGATGTTACTGTTAAACCAGATGACGCTCTATCGATATGTGTTGGGCTGTTCTAAGCCTTACTGATGTTACTGTTAAACCAGATGACGCTCTATCGATATGTTTTGGGCTGTTCTAAGGCTTACTGATGTTACTGTTAAACCAGTTGACGCTCTATCGATATGTTTTGGGCTGTTCTAAGCCTTACTGATGTTACTGTTAAACCAGATGACGCTCTATCGATATGTTTTGGGCTGTTCTAAGGCTTACTGATGTTAGTGTAAAACCAGATTATTCAAATTATACAGTTATGAACATGTTTCTTTATGATTTTATGGTCATCCAAAGTTCCTACAATAAAATGATCTTATGGTAATGATTTTATGGTAATGATCTTATGGTAACTCAAGATACAGTAAAATCTATTTGACTTTTGTTTACATTCTGAACGTTTTAAAATTTTAAATATTTTTACAAAAATCCCTGTTTCTTCTTTATCCAACTCATGGTGTGTGAAAGGTGGATGCGTTGTTTGTAGGCCATGTATGTGCATGGACATATGTATTGTGCATTTTTAACCGCGGTCATCGTTCATATGAACTGTGCATTTAGACCACGGTCATCGTTCATATGTACTGTGCATTTAAACCACGGTCATCTTTCATTTGCTCTGTAGGTGGAGTTAGATTCAAAGTTCCAGAATCAGACCTGTGGGCTATGTGGAGACTTCAACGGAGTCCAGCAGTACAACGAGTTCATTGTGAATGGTAAAACACAGAAAAGGGCTTATGGTAGATTATAGATATACTCTTGTTCTGCTCAGTACAGCTCAACAGTGTTTAAAAAAGCCACATATTAGTAAAACCATTAATAGGAGTTCATTGTGAAAAAAAAAAAAAACTAGCGGCTAAATATGCAGCAGTGAATATGAATATATGCCTGTGGAGATGGATTTAACTCAGATAGCCAGCTAGAATACAAAACTAACACAATCAGTCCAAACTAAAGAGAAGCTACAAAGCTAAAGTTTCTTCTTTTTCCCACAGGTGGTTTAATGAAAACAATTGACTTCGGTGAGATTTGGAAGATGAACGGTCCAACAGAAACGTGCATAGCAGCGCCTCTTCAGACTGAGAAGTGTGTAGACCAGGTACCAACTCACAGCTTTTATTCATGCTCCTTCACCGCTTTAAAAACCCTGTGGTATTTTGAAGTAAAACGGAACTCTGTCAATGTACCGGTATAAATGATATCAGAATGAAGTTAATTTAGCATGACTGTAATTCCTCCCCCACCCCCGTGTGGTCCTCTCCTGTCAGAGGACGGTGTGTGAGACGTTTCTCACCAGTCCGGCCTTCCGCAGCTGTAAGGACCTGATTTCCACCGTTTCCTTCATCGAGGCCTGCGTGGCAGATCTGTGCCATTGTGGCGGCAGCAACAACAGCCACACCTGTGCCTGCTTCACCATGTCAGAGTTCTCCCGCCAGTGTGCCCATGCGGGGGGGGCACCCCAGAACTGGAGGACGGACCAGTTCTGCTGTAAGGAAGTCTGTCGATGTGGCTGTTTTTGCCTCATTTGGAGGGGGCAAAAACATCTCCTTTCATAGTTTTTTTTTAATAAAAGAATAAAAAATCTTTATCCCACACTGTATTTTTTTTCCTAACATTCTGTAACTGCTTGAAGCATTTTTTTTTTAAATGTATTTAATGCACACTACTGACTGTCTGTATGTCTCTGTCTGTCTCTCTATCTCTCTCTCTCTTTATTTGTCGGTCTGTCTGTCTCTCTATCTCTCTCTCTTTATTGGTCTGTCTGTCACTCTATCGCTCTCTCTTTATTGGTTGGTCTCTGTCTGTCTGTCTGTCTGTGTTGTGCAGTGAAGACGTGTCCTTTCAACATGAAGTACCAGGAGTGTGGAAGCCCCTGTGTTGATACCTGCTCCAACCAACGGAGGAAAAAACATTGTGAGGAACACTGCACTGATGGATGCGTCTGCCCTGCTGGTACAGTACTCTCATAAAAGATTAAGATAAACTCTCAACATTCTTAAAATTGACTTGGCCAATCCCAAATACACATCTTCTTTCTCCTGAGACATTCTTTGGTAGAGTTCCATGAATGCTTTGTGAAAGTCTCTTGTTGCTGTCATGTTGAATGTTGTCTATGTAAATAATTTGCCTCAGTGGACTGATGGAGCTCAAATCTTTTTGAGATGGTTGTTTGGCCCTTGCCAGATGGTTGTTTGGCCCTTGCCAGACTGCTCTCTTTACTCTTGTACTGATCTCCTTTTTCTCTTGGAATGGTGTGTTTTGAATTCACAAGTATCAAAACTTATGAGATGCCTTGTCTCTATTCATCAGTAGCCCGCCCACATTCTTTCCAGTAGATCCCTTCTTTGTCCATTTGGTACGCCAGATTCTACCACCCAACGTTGGGACACAGGCATGTTTTCCACTGTGTTGCATCACCTCTTCTTTAAACAAAAGTCTTCGAGCGTTTGGGAACGAGAAAACCAATTGCTGTAGTTTTGAAAGTGACATGTTTTCTCATTCATGCTTAAAATAGGATTATTCGCTGCTCAACAGTTCATGTTTCATTTTATAATGCTTCATGTGTTTTCAATGAGTGACAAGTCAGGCCAGTTTAGCACCCAGCCTCTTGTACTAAAGAGCCATGCTGTTGTGATACGTCCCGAATGTGGTTTGGCATCGTCTGGCTGAAATAATCCAGGACTTCCCTGAAAAAGATGTCTGGTTGTCAGCATATGTTGCTCCAAGACTGTACACTAATATGTTGTCTTTGTCATTTTTTCTGTAGTACTAAACTACAATAGTTGAATACTTAAAATGTTCACTCTGCAACGAATAGTGGTTCGCACACAGATGTCAATTTGTAAATGTTAATAGTTCTTGCAACTACATGTCACTATAATCCTGGGGTTCATTTCCTGTTTCTTTCTATGTCGTTATTGTTAATATAATGTTCATGTGCAATAGTTGCATTCACAGGACAAGTATTTAATGTCATTTCTGATACTATGATCAAATGCTTTTATTGCCTCTTTCATAGGAACTGTGTTTGATGACATCAATCAGAGTGGCTGTGTAGCTGTGAACCAGTGCTCTTGTCTCCACAACGGAAAGTCTTACCAGCCTGGAGAGACATACTCTACAAAGTGCCGTAACTGGTAAATATTACTTTACATATAAATACACAGATGGATTGTGTTTGTGTGGCTGTAGGATTTACTGACTGCCTCTCTCTGCTAGTACCTGTAACAACGGCCATTGGAGCTGTGTAGATCTGGACTGTCCAGCTACCTGCTCCATTCAGGGAGGTTCCCACATCACCACCTATGACGGGAAACCCTACACCTTCCATGGAGACTGCTCCTATGTCCTGTCCAAGGTGGGACATTGGACAATACACTGTGATATTAATGCCAACAGAAATATTTAGTTATTATGTTAATTTGAAAATGTACACTAAATACAATAAAAAGTAATATATGATTAATATATGAATACAAATAAAGCATGCAATGTGCTAAGCAGATGGAAGCCTATATAGCTAGCAAACATGTACTAGTCAAGGGTTAGCCCTCTTCTGACAGTTTACAGCCCAACCTGTCAAACATCGGCCTTTACGTCATTTGTGTTGATATATCTTTACTTTGCCTTGGACTCATACTAAGGACAATGTCTCTTAGAGGTGATTCGCATAATTACATAAACAGACAATTAGGCAAGTACTGTTTTGTTAAAATAAATTATCCCCTCAACGTTACTGTCCCCTTTGTCCCCAGCAAACCAATGGGAGTGTTTTCACCATCCTGGGTGACATAGAGAAATGTGGGACAACATTTACCGAGACCTGCCTAAGGGGTGTTACCCTGCTGTTACCGGAGTCCGTGGTAAGTTTGCCCCTGGGTAATAACACCCACCTGTGTTTTATCAAGCCATTTCAAAAAGGTTTTGGAAACAAGCTACATGTTTAGACCTTTTCACATATGAACATGTTTTAATTGACCCGCTATACACCTTTTGAGTCTCACTTTCGAGGTGTTATTTGTTATTTGCAGGTGATCGCCATCGATGCCAGTGGAACCATCCACGTAAATAGGATGTTATCAAAGTTGCCACTTTTCATGGGTGAGTTGCAGGTACATGGTTATCTCAGAATAACGGTGATCAAATCAGTAAATAATGTATTTTTAAGAATAATCCCATGTTTATTGGGAGGCAAGAGATTGCGTTGTAGTTATTAATAATTTCCTCTTCATGTAATGGTGTCAAACGCCTCCTACTGAAGTTTTGTCGAATTGTAGACCGACCGCAATCTAAAGAAACAGCAACGGATTGGTTTAACCTTTCGGTGCTTCGGCGTCTTATTTCACTTAAGCCTTGGAAAAACATTTGCTTGTAGACTGAATTCCTGTATAGCAATCGTGGTGATGTTGTTTTCTGTATAGTTAAGATAGTTCACAAATGTGAATTGTCTTTTTGTATTGTTGTTAGCTATTTAGCTAACTAATTTGCTATTACAACTTCGCATTCTTCATGCAGCTAAACACATTTCTGATGTGTATCTGACAACCACATATTACCACTTGATTATATCTTAGTGTTGAGTTAGCTAGTTAGTTACTTCTATGTGGTAGGTTTAATTGTTAGCAGAATCAACTAGTTAATAGTTTTGTAACTTATCATACGTACGTACCAATATGCATACTAATGATAGGCATTATATTCTGTACTTTTCAGTTTCAGAACTAAAACTCAGTAAAGTTATTGAAGACAAGTTACGCCTTTGAGAGTTTATTAAAGACCAGTTTTTAGCTGTCTTCCTAGTTTTGTATAGGAACCACAATGGCAGAATATTTATAAATACAAAATGTTCCCTCTTTATTTTCAGTCACTATTAGGCATGTAGGAAATACAATGCAATCTACAGAAGTTACACATAACCATTCCATAACAATGAAGTGGCAGGTAAATGTTTGTCTACCATATTATGACTAAACATTTTGTATATTTTCCACAGAGAAGGTAACGATCTTCAAGCCCTCCACGTTTTACATCGTTGTGCAGACCTCTTACGGGCTACTTCTGGAGGTCCAGATAACACCTATAATGCAGGTGTACATCACAGCAAGCCGTTCCCTTAAAGGAAAAACCCAGGGTATGTTTCTCTGAGTTCATTAAGGGTCACCAGAATTATTGTCCACTACCGGTAAAATGTTTTAGGTATTCAATTAAGCTTTGAAAGTTGATGCTAACAATTCCTACAGGTGTCACAACTTTCATTTATTACTTACAAAGACCAAAAGCGACAACAGAATCAGAAGACAAGTTTTTGAGAGTGAACAGTCTCCAGTCTTAAACCCCAGCAAGCTGGTTTGAACTGGGCAGACGGTTGAACGCAAAGCAACCTAGAAGTACAAATATTTGTGGAACCTTCTGCAAAAGGTTGCTAATTTAATGCGTACGAAATTTTGATTACATTTTGTTAAACAAAACAATATTTGTTCTATTCTTCAATTCCAGAGTACATTTAGTCATCAAACTGTGTGAAATTCAATTAAAATTGTTGTGTGCTCTGAAGATTTTTACCTGTCATTTTCATGTCTCTAGGTCTTTGAAAGATGTTATATAAATCCCATGGTTTGTTATTTGTATAGTGATGTTGTTATTGTCATAATAATAATTATTAGAGCAGATTGGTTATCTAACGTTTTTTTGTGCGTCACCAGTTTTGTGGTAATGTCATTTAACCATCACATTAAACATTAAACAACAATAAGCTAACAGCACTTTATGCTTTGTGTAACGAAATATAACTTCCATGTTACATTTTTGTTGAAACCAAAAAAAAAGAATTAATCTATTATAATAACAAACATCTCATCCAGGACTTTGTGGAGACTTTAACAGCGTCCAAGCCGATGACTTCAGAACCCACAACGGCCTGGTGGAAGGAACGGCTGTGACGTTTGCCAACATGTGGAAGACCAAAGCAACCTGCCCAGATGTGACCCAGAGCTTTGAGAACCCATGCACTCTGAGTGTAGAGAATGGTACTCTTTCAACCTCTTCCAAAAACACAATGTGTCCAATGAGACAATACCTGAACACACTCCAGCCCAGCTTGTTACCTTATTATAATGACAACTGAGATGCATATGCAAATTAAAATGTGTGTGTTTATTGTGCAATTTTAAATGTTGCTAAAAATGTTTTACAGAGAAATATGCCAAGCACTGGTGCTCAATGCTGTCAGATCGTTCCGGAATATTTTCTAAATGCCACAATGAGGTCAACCCAGACCGCTACAAAACTGTAGGTGTAAATTATTATTAATATATGACTAGTACAGTTTAATTAGATATATGGTAATGATCTAAGAACATTAAACTAAAACAATATCTACATTTATTATATTTACAATATTGTTTTGTAATTCTATGAACTCGTTCTGATCTGGGATATAAAAAAAAGAAACAAAAGAAAACAGTGGTTTTGTCCAGTAACACAAAACCAAACCCTCATCTCCACCTCGTCGGTAGACATGCATGTATGACAGCTGTAACTGTGAGAAGACGGAGGATTGCATGTGTGCAGCCATCTCCTCCTACGTCCACGCCTGTGCTGCTGCTGGCATCCTGCTGACAGGGTGGAGAAACACCACCTGTGGTAAGTGGTAACTTGGTAAACTCAAACTCTGTTTACTCATGTAAAGCTTACAGTGGGGCTAAAAAGTATTTAGTCAGCCACCATTTGTGCAAGTTCTCCCACTGAAAAAGATGAGAGAGGCTTGAAATTTCCATCATATGTACACTTCAACTATGACAGACAAAATGAGAAAAAGAATTCCAGAAAATCACATTGTAGGATTTCTTATGAAATTAATTGCAAATTATGGTAGAAAATAAGTATTTGGTCAATAACAAAAGTTTTAATTGTATTGTATTGTATACAATACAATTGTATACAATCGTTGTATACCCTTTGTTGGCAATGACAGAGGTCAAATGTTTTCATAAGTCTTCATAAGTCTTCATAAGGTTGTCACACACTGTTGCTGATATTTTGGCTCATTCCTCCATGCAGATCTCCTCTAAAGCAGTGATGTTTTGGGGCTGTTGCTGGGCAACACAGACTTTCAACTCCCTCCAAAGATTTTCTATGTGGTTGAGATCTGGGGACTGGCTAGGCCACTGCAGGAGCCTGAAATTCTTCTTACGAAGCCACTCCTTCATTGCCCGGGCGGTGTGTTTGGGATCATTGTCATGCTGAAAGACCCAGCCACGTTTCATCTTCAATGCCCTAGCTGATGGAAGGAGGTTTTCACTCAAAATCTCACGATACATGGCCCCATTTATTCTGTCCTTTATCAGTCGTCCTGGTCCCTTTGCAGAAAAACAGCCCCAAAGCATGATGTTTCTACCCTCATGCTTCACAGTAGGTATGGTGTTCTTTGGATGCAACTCTGCATTCTTTGTCCTCACACCAAGCTGCTTACCTATTGCAGATTCAATCTTCCCAGCCTGGTGCAGGTCTACAATTTTGTTTCTGGTGTCCTTTGATAGCTCTTTGGTCTTGGCTATCGTGGAGTTTGGAGTGTGACTATTTGAGGTTGTGGACAGGCGTCTTTTATACAGATAACAAGTTCAAACAGGTACCATTAATACAGGTAACGAGTGGAGGACAGAGGAGCCTCTTAAAGAAGAAGTTACAGGTCTGTGAGAGCCAGAAATCTTGCTTGTTTGTAGTTGATCAAATACTTATTTTCCACCATAATTTGCTAATAAATTCATTAGAAATCCTACTATGCGATTTTCTGCATTTCTTCTCTCATTTTGTCTGTCATAGTTGAAGTGTACCTGTGATGAAAATTACAGGCCTCATCTTTTTCAGTGGGAGAACTTGCACAATTGGTGGCTGACTGAATACTTTTTTGCCCCACTGTATATCTCCCTTTTTGATGTGTCCATATTTGGTTACCCACATAAAGGCTGGTCAGGCTTGACCAGCTAATTGTTTCCTAGTATAAGATTGAAGTCAAATGTTGAATCCCCAATCTGTTTGTACAGGAAGGTTCACTCAGTGTCCAGACACGATGGTGTACCACTACGATATGACCAGCTGTGGTCGCACTTGTCGATCCCTAAACCAGAAGGACTTTACCTGCCTGGTATGTTTACATCACTGATTCCCGAACCAGGGATCCCAAACCCTGTGATACAATCCAACAAATAACTCTCTATACTTCGGTATAGAAAGTCACCTTTTGTTTTTGACTGACACACACGCTACAGTACATGAGAATGCACATTATATGTATGATGTCACAGATATACCCAGAGAACCCCCCCCCGACATTACATGATATGGGATTTCAACAGGTGGACCAAGTGTCTGTGGACGGGTGTGGCTGTCCCAAAGGAACCTACTTGAACGGCCAACAGAGGTGTGTCCCTGCCTCAGGTTGCCCCTGCTACCATGGGAACAAGGTGGTGCCCCCAGGAGAGGTCATCCGGATCAATGAAGCCACCTGGTAAGAACCTGGCTGGGATTCCAGGGTTGGGCTTTGCAGAAGAATGACCTTAATATAGTATGGCCTAAGAAATACGTCATGGCTACGTTGTGACATATTTTGAAATCATCAGTTGTTGTTTTCTGGCAAGAAGCCGAACCAAGCTAACCCTCCTCTTGTTGTTTCACCTTCTAACTATCAAGCTCGTGCAGACAAGGGAAACTAAGCTGTACTGGAGAATTGGCACATTTATGTGAGTACAAATATAGCAAATCGTGTCACAACCTAGACTTTATAGTCTTTACAGTACGACGCTGGTCTCCGTTGGGGTCCTACTAAAGCCGTACATGTTTTCCTTCAGCTTGCAAAAGTCCAATGGTTTTCTTCAACTGCTCCAATGCTGCACCAGGAGCCAAAGGCTCAGAGTGCCAGAAGAGCTGCCAAACACTAAACCTTGACTGTGTAAGTGTACTATAGAACATGCCTTACAGAATGTATCACGTGTTTGTTATGCCAAGTGGAAATGAACCAAGTACTGTATTTAGTATAATTGTGTGTTACAGTTCAGTAAAGAGTGTCAGTCAGGCTGTGTGTGTACTGATGGTCTTTATCCATTTAATATAATTGTGTGTTACAGTTCAGTAAAGAGTGTCAGTCAGGCTGTGTGTGTCCTGATGGTCTTTATCCATTTAATATAATTGTGTGTTACAGTTCAGTAAAGAGTGTCAGTCAGGCTGTGTGTGTACTGATGGTCTTTATCCATTTAATATCATTGTGTGTTACAGTTCAGTAAAGAGTGTCAGTCAGGCTGTGTGTGTACAGATGGTCTTTATCCATTTAATATAATTGTGTGTTACAGTTCAGTAAAGAGTGTCAGTCAGGCTGTGTGTGTCCTGATGGTCTTTATCCATTTAATATCATTGTGTGTTACAGTTCAGTAAAGAGTGTCAGTCAGGCTGTGTGTGTCCTGATGGTCTGCTGTCTGATGGGAATGGAGGATGTATCAAAGAGGATCTTTGTCCCTGTCCTCACAATGGAGTCGACCACCTACCTGGGACGACGCTTCAAATAAAATGCAATAACTGGTAAATTAAACACTTTCACATCAATGAGAAACTGTTAGGGGACTGTGGGCTGGAGTCCGTCTGTATGTACGCTGCACAAATTACTTTTAATTTTGACCAAACTTGGATTGTCATAAAATAAACTCCACTGATTGGCCAGATGGGTCAAACACTTTCTCAATTTGCCTCAAGGAGCGATGAGGTTGGCCATGATGTGTTCTTTTGATGATGAGTTTTGGCAGTTTTTTGAAAGAAACTTGAAATGCTACACGATAAGTTCCAAGGTTTTTCCATTGTACAAATGTATTACAATCCTGCTTACAAACAAATTTGGACGCTGTGTAAAATGCAAGGAAAAAACAGATACAAATCATTTACACTTTATATTCAACAAACAATAGTACAAAGACAACATATCAAATGTTGAAACTGAGAAATAAATGCCCACTTGATATATGCCAGCAGCACATTTAAAAAAGGACAGGGTCAGGGGCTGGAAAAACTGGACAAGTGCTGCAATGCCCAAAAAAACAACCTGTTGGAACATCTCACAACTAATTAGGTTCATTGGCAACAGGTCAGTTACATGATTGGGTATGAACTGATGGGGAGGGGTTACCCACTCTGTGAAAGACTGCACAGGCAAATAGTGCAACACATTAAGAATAACAGAAAATTGCAAAGAGTTAGGAGATCTCATCATCTACAGTACATAATATCATTAAAAGATTCAGAGAATCCGGAGAAATGTTTGTATGCAAGGGACAAGGCTGAAAACCAATATTGGATGGCCGAGATCTTCGGGCCCACTGCATTAAAAACCATCTTCTGTCGCTGCATCCACAAATGCAAGTTAAACCCCTACCATTTAAAGAAGAAACCACATATAAACAAGTATAAGAAACACTGACACCTTCTGTGGACCTCATTTAAAATGGACTGAGGCAAAGTGGAAAACTTGTTTTGTGGTCTGAAAAATCAACATTTTAAATGACAGAAACTTGGGTACCTCATCCTCCGGACTGAAGAGCGACCGTTTAAGGGACCAGTAGAGCACATGGCACATCTGTGAAGGCACCATTAATGCAGAACATATACGGGTTTTGGAGCAACAAATGCTGCCATCCAGACAATGTCTTTTTCTGGGAGAGCCTTGTGTATTTCAGCAAGACGATGTCAAACCACGTTCTGCACGTATTACAACAACACGGTTCTAGTGAAAGAGTGGGTGCTCAACGGGCCTGCCTGCAGTCCAGACCGGTCACCCGTTGAAAACATTTGGCGCATTATTAGACAAACCGTAGGGGTGTTCCCTGCTTGGCAATAAAGCTGATTCTGATTCTAATCATAATGTCATTGTTTTATCATTGTAGCACTTGCAAAGGAAGAAAATGGCAGTGTACTGATAATGTGTGTCCTGGGACCTGTGCCATTTACGGAGATGGTCATTACATCACCTTTGATAAGAAAAGGTTCAATTTCAATGGAGCCTGTGAATACGTTCTAACTCAGGTATGGCGATACTTATTATTATTATTATGAACAATAGTTTTACTTACATTTTAATTACCCTCTGCTTTATGTGTGGTATACATAGTTTCAAATAATGATTAAGTAATTATAACAGCTAAGGGAGAAAATGTCATTTAATTTATCCTGCAGGACTACTGTTCCAACAATCTAAACGGAACCTTCAGAGTGGTCACTCAGAACATTCCCTGTGGAACCACCGGCACTACTTGTTCCACAGCCATTAAGCTCTTCTTGGGGGTAGGGAACACTGTTATACATGCATACATGTATTCACACAGCCATTAAGCTCTTCTTGGGGGTAGGGAACACTGTTAACCATGCATACACGTATTCACACAGCCATTAAGCTCTTCTTGGGGGTAGGGAACACTGTTAAACATGCATACATGTATTCACACAGCCATTAAGCTC
>JACXGK010014231.1:0-11774 GCA_016801125.1 Novumbra hubbsi
ATACAAGCATCATACTCCGATTTCTACATCTACATCTTGTGAGATACACCAATATTTTCTAGTGGGGGGGGGGGGGGGTTAATGAGGAAATAGTTGTGCTTTTCCCACAAGCTTCCATGGCGTGTCTGTTGTTGGGCAGGGTCCCAGTGATCTCCTCAGTGTCTCTATATTGAAGGTCTCCCCTGTGATGTGTGGTCCGGAAATGGACATGTTGCAACCTGCCTCTGTCTCCATTTATTCACTTCCTATATGTCCTCATCTAGAGATTGTCACCGTGTCTTGGACTTGGGTTAGATACAGAGACACCACACCCACACGCCACCAAATCATCTCCAAACCACCGGAGCAGATCCAGGGACACATGCCTCACATGTTATCACTGGCTGCCGGGGATCGGGAGCGTTTGCGCTCGGTGACTAGGAGCACATATGGCTAGAACAGTCGGAGATGGATGTCGGAACTCCCACATGACAAGGCAGATAAAAATAAAAAGAGAGATTACGCACTGAAGCCCAACACTGACATACACCGCCTGCCTTGCACACCAGTGTACATGAGTTTGTTTGCTAACCTGTTCCATTAGTAACAGGAATTATGCTTTTTTTGGGTCGAAATGATCTCCCAGTAAAAACGTAACTTTTTTGTTGGACAAAAGCACTCAAGATTCTTTAATGCAATTACTTGTACATAATATGTGTAAGCCATGACATTGCTGTTATTTTAAATTGCCTGTTGGTAAGAAGGCTACACTTGTCGTCCACTAGGTATTCAATAATTCCGCTGAAATCACACTGTTTATTGGTTCCAGATCCAGCGTAGCAATACAAAAGCGTACTCCATGTCGTGTTTTACCTCGCGCCGCTGGGTTACTCACAGCCTCTAGTTGGTTTTTACTCAACTCATGTCCCGATATCACTCCGCTGGCATGGAGGAGGAGAGGTCTTCTTGACTATTGTGATGGTGGCAGCGAACAGCTACTAGCGACCAGCCAATAGATCACCACACGGCTGCGTCTTCAGGATTTCCCTATCGCAGGGGGACACGGTTCCCCACGTCTAGCAGCTACTCTTCTTCATGTCCAGCTCGGATATTTTTACCGACCAAACCAATGAGATGCAGCAAGTTCACGGAGCAACTCCGGAGCCCGTTCGGTTCAAACAGCAAAACTTTTTCTCAAAGGACAACACAATAAAACAACGGCAAGCTCACGGCAGCATTGGTCTGTTGGGTGATTGAGTGGAGTTGGAGTCGGTAGTGATGATCGCCTGTGATTTCCGGTTGTTTCCTATGGAGTTATTATCTTTACTACAGGTCTGGACACGGTTGTGTTGAATCACGGACCGACCGACCAGCCGGCTAGCTGGGCTCTTGAAGCCTGCGCGTTGGGCTCCGGTATATTGTTGTCGGGTGTTTTCAGGAACGCACAGGGTGAAATTTGAAAACAGTTTTGAATGGTGGAGCCGACGCCGCGTCCTGTCCCGAAACAGGGAAGAAGAATCGACATAAGCTATCACCGTTTGTTTATGTTTAGTGTCCTTCCTTGCGGTCATTTGAAACCCCGCGTCTTGCTCCTGATTTAGCCTGATTAGCTAACTACCATCAGTCCCTTTTGCCTGGACATTTTTGCTTAGAAGACGAAGGTGGACTACTCGAGGGCTGGAGGAGGACGAAAAGTTATCCCAAAATACCAGCCTCTCGGCTAAATGATGGGGGACTTTGCAACCCCCTCTGCCGCGAACGGCAGTAGCATTTGCATCAACAGCAATGCCATGGCAAGCGGCATGAACCCGGGTGGAAACCCCAACAACGTGGGCATTCCGAAACACAGCACCGTGGTGGAGAGGCTACGGCAGCGGATAGAAGGTTGCAGGCGGCACCATGTCAACTGTGAAAACCGTTACCAGCAAGCCCACGCGGAGCAGATGGAGATTGAACGAAGGGAGACCGTCAATCTCTATCAGAGGAGCTTGGAACAGAGGGCGAAGAAATCTGCTAACAGCAAGCAGCAAAGTAAACAGCAAGACCCCGATTCTGCTGTTTCGACCGAGCAGAGAAACAACACACTCATAGCGGTAAGTAAAGTAGGCATGCCCGATAAGCCCCTTTGGTGGGCTACGCGCACACACGTACCACTCCATCCTCTCACTACTAAAGTTGTTCTACAACTCCTCGTCCCCCGCTGGGAAAAGTTGTTGAGAGTATTCATCTAACTACGCTAAGTGGCTTGCTTGGAACTCACTCTATGGTTGATTCAAACAAGCGTGCAAACAAGTGAATGTGTTTACAAAAGAAGACAGCCACACACTTCCCCCTTGCAGCCAGCTATTAACTTTGTGGCTGTTCTATCTTCAGAAATTACTAGCTAACAATGGCAGCTCGTTTTGGGGCAACGTTTTACTTAGCTGTTCACGTAGACCAACGTTTAGATTGAAAACTCTTATATTTCGGGACAAGTCACTGTCGCTAGTTAGGTGAACTCATTTTCTTGGGACTACTTGATAGGCGGATGACTTTTGAACTGTCGACGAAGTTCGACACGAGTTCTTTGTTTTGGTAGCTAATCCAGTCCCCACAAATAGAACAGTCTTAGCTGTTACATTTCTCCGCGGCTACATCGTTTTTTAAAAATAATTTACCGTCAGAGTTGCCAGCCTTGTTCAGTGTGGCCAGGCTTCAATTGTACTTCGGATGTTAGCTATACCGGTTTCGACATAATTCTGTTTTTTATCTCTTAGGGATGTGTATTTATCAACCTCTGTGCGAGTTGTCGCGAACAGCTTAAAAGTACTGATAAGTAAGCTGTCTTCGACAAAGACTGAACGAGAAGCTACTGTCTGAACTTATTTTGAAGGGGGAGGGAGGGGCGTGGGGCGGGGAACATTAGGCTGTTTAGCGAAACGATTAGCCTCTTGACTCTTGAGTTAATTTCTATCCCTATCAGACTAGTAATGTGGATGTTTTGGTATAACTACATTTAAATAACTGAAGTACTAGGATGTGTGCTGACAACCATCACACAATGACCGACTAACGGGCTATATTGTCAGTCTTCAGACTACTAGGTCCGTGTTCATTTGTTTTTGGGATCACGACTTTAAACCATACCGTTCCATAAAAGGGATACACCCCCCGCCCGAAAAGGGGAGAGAGACAATTCTCTCTCCTTGTTCACTTTACAACGACCAGTCGGAATGCGGCGACAACATTGCTTCTTTTGTTGAAGTGGTGGCCAATTCCTTTTTGAAATGCTAAGTAGTATCTCTTTGGCGCTCTCATTTCGGAACGTTAAAAACTGGCGGTAGGTAGCATAAGCGTATAGTTTTGTTTCCCTTCGTTATTGAAGAGTCGTATATGGAGATAGAGAAGGAGAGGCAGCTGTGATCGTAATAGAAAACGACCTCCCACCGCTTCGTGTGGACATTAAACCAAGCCGCCCATTAGTCGGTCGGCAACAAATGCTCAGAATCAAGAGATTACTTCTTAAAGACGCAGTAGCACCATTATCCTCTTCTTTCGACACCCCTACTCTCCTCCCTCCCTCTCCTGGTCTCCCTCCCTCTCTCTCTCTCTCTCGCTACATCACAATTTCCTTGCGTGTATTCAGGAGGAAAACGACTGCTGGGCTATGTGGCTGTAAGCAGCCTCTGTTTTGTACAGCGGAGAAGACCTTGGCGCCAGCTTGGCCGCGGATACGCTTTATGTCGACGTACCCACCGGCAGCTAAAGCTCACGCCTGAGTACGGTTAAACTGGGCTCTACCACCCTCTGTCTGCACCCTAGATAACACACGTTGTCTGTAAAGTCCGCTACGAACGGGGCACTGGGAAAACCGGTATACGGTAGTACGGTGTGTGTGGAGTGAAGCCCCCGTGCCTGAGCCGGGTTGATTGCAGTCTGAGGGTGTTCCCCTGAACCCGGCAAGGTCTCAGACACACCCACAGGGAGGCACGCCATCCCCTGTAATTGTGGTAAATGTGACGGGGCTGCAGCGAGAGGGAGCCTCTGGGTTTCATTCCGCTTTTTCCCAGCGCCGTTGCCGCCTTCGTGGAGTCTCCTCCGCGGCCGGCCACCTAGCCCCGGACTGTTCGGAAACACGGCACCTTCAACGCCCCCATAAACGCGGGGCCCATTAATGTCTCTCGGCAACCTGAGTTGGTCAGATGCCCTGTTAAGTTCTGTGTGTCATGTGAAGCAAACAGGGGTTGCAAACAGAACAAAGGGCTTCGCTAGCTGAACATTACCTGGGTATGTTGGCATTAATAGGTTATATCCCCCCAACAGGTGAAGGGCTATCACAGTGCCGTTTTCCTTTGTCATTCTCCAGGCTGGTGGGGAGGGGGTCATCCCTGCTCACTCTTGCATGCCGTGTCTGCACCTTTAGAGCTGTGTGCTTCAGCTGGGAACATAAGGAGACTTCATTTACAGTCTTATCAGGGTTTCATAGGTGCGCGTGTGTCTCTGCCAGACATGGAGACATGCAAGCTCTGCAAAAGCACAGTAGCTCGGGCCAGAGTTGGTCTTTGGCCCTCGTCTTTCCTTGGCATGTATGCCGTTTTGAAATCTAGCACCACACACACACACACAATACTCGGACCAACACTCCTGGCAGAAGGGAGGGATTGTGGGTGGCTGAGTTGTGTGAATTCTCTGTCCCACCCAGACCCCCCCCCGCGTTAATTTACCGTCCTCCTCCCATCCTCTTCCGCACATGTTCTCCTACACCCTGATGGTCTGCTCCTCCAACCCCACCTCAAATGCCCCCCCCTCCACATAGTGATTTTCTCCTCCCCTCAGCTATATGCTGTCAGTATTAGCCCTCCGTAACCACCGTTGTTGGTATAACATTGTTAACGCAGTCTGGGAACGATGCCCATCCTCTATATTTAACCAAGCAAGCTGACATTGTGTTGGCTAACACACACACACACACACACACACACTGAGTGGACACATGACTGACATCACACACACACACACACACACACTAAGTGGGCATGCGACACTAGTAGGCTAGTAGGCCTGTACTGTGACGTCACACACACACTGAGTGGACACATGACTGACATCACATACACACACACACACACACACACACTGAGTGGCCCTGGACTGACGTCTCACACCCACACACACACACGTGCCTTGCATTCAACTCGCTAGTCTTCCTCTTCAGATGGTGGACCTCTGTGTCTCTTCTGTTTCTCTCTCTTGCTTGGGTTCTTTCTGTCTTTCTTTCTCTCTGGAAGACAAGGAGACATGTGATGCAGGGGGGGGGCATGCGTTGGGCTGGCAGCTAGACTGAGCTAGACTGGCCTTCACGGGTCGTGCTCTCTCCCCCTTTCCTCTGTCTCTCTCCCCCTTTCCTCTGTCTCTCTCCCCCTTTCCTCTGTCTCTTTCCCCCTTTCCTCTGTCTCTTTCCCCCTTTCCTCTGTCTCTCTCCCCCTTTCCTCTGTCTCTCTCCCCCTTTCCTCTGTCTCTCTCCCCCTTTTCTCTGTCTCTCTCCCCCTTTTCTCGGTCGCTCCCCTCTTCTTTTTGGAAAGATATGTATGTATGTATGTATGTTTTATGCTTCCTTCTGTTTTTCCCTCATTACTCCCCCCTCCCCCTTTCTATGTATGTTGTTAATTTGGACAGGCTATGTGACCACATTCCCCTCCACCCACATTCCCCTCCACCCACACATGTTCGGCCGACTGGCTTGCACGCGCTGACCCTCTGGGCCCCTCACCCTCCCTCACCCCCCCTCTCTTTCTCCCTCATGCTATTCCTCTTTCTCGCTCTGTCACTTTCTCCCTCTCTCTCTCTCTGTCTCTCCGTCACTTTCTCCATTACTGACTCTCTCTCTCTCTCTCTCTCCCCCTTTCTCACTATCAATTCTACTTTATTAGCATAACAGTTACTACAACTAAATTGCCAAAGCTAGAGTTACTTACTATCTCTCCCTCACTCTCTCTGTCCTTCACCATATCTTTTCTCTCTGTGTCTTTTTTCACCATCTCTCTCTCGCTCTCTCTCCTCCCCCTCACCCCCCGTCTCACTCGGTTGTCCCCTCCTCTGTTTTCTTTCTTTTTTACTTTCTTCTTTTTCCTAAGGAATGTAAACAATGTGTGTGTGTGTTTGTGGTGTAATGTTAATGTTATTCAGTGAACTGCTAGTCAGTTATTAGCCTTGGCATAACTATTATGTATTTAGATCTCCTCAGAGGTCTGTGTGTGTGTGTGTTTTAAAGGTAACAGGTGTGGGAATATGCTTTGTGTTTGCCTATATATCTTTAGGCATTGAAAGACACTCCCTATGCTGTACTACAGAACAGGTTTGAGGAGTGAGCATGCAGCTTTAGTCCAGTCTTGGTTAAACCTTGGGAGAACCAGTGTTGGTTAAACCTTAGGAGAACCAGTGTTGATTAAACCTCAGGAGAACCAGTGTTGGTTAAACCTCAGGAGAACCAGTCTTGGTGAAACCTCAGGAGAACCAGTGTTGGTTAAACCTCAGGAGAACCAGTGTTGGTTAAACCTCAGGAGAACCAGTGTTGGTTAAACCTTAGGAGAACCAGTGTTGGTTAAAACTTAGGAGAACCAGTGTTGGTTAAACCTTAGGAGAACCAGTCTTGGTTAAACCTCAGGAGAACCAGTGTTGGTTAAACCTCAGGAGAACCAGTGTTGGTTAAACCTTAGGAGAACCAGTGTTGGTTAAACCTTAGGAGAACCGTCATTCAGAAAGACCCCAGCTGCCCCTGTTCCCGTCTGCATTCCTATGTGTCCCTCTGTATTCAGTGGCATTTCATGTTTAAAGGATTTGAATTCATTTTAGTTTCTCATGTTTTTTGTGTCATCATGCCTTGCATTTCAAGGCCATTGGCCTGGATGTCTTGGTGAATTTGTCCTCAGGTCACTCAACTGATTAAATAATACCTTTTTTCCGCCAGGGACATGATCTCAAGATCTAGTTCGGTTGACTCCTTTTACCTCTGAGTGAAATGGACGAGCCACCATTTGAGGACCAGTGAAATCAGATTCCCAATTCGTTTTGGGAAGGCTACTCATTTAGAATATAATTTTAAGCAAACTTCTTTTGTGCGCTAATGCGGAAGAAGCTGAGCTGAAATGTGAAGGTTGCTAAGCATGGCTATTATAAGAATTCACTCAATAGATGTATCATGCTCCATGGTATAGCCTTTTTGACAGGAGAACAGCTTTAAACATGGGATGGTATGAGCTAGACGTGGTAGAGGCTGGCTGTAAGGGTGTCTGTCTGTCAGCACGGAGCTGGCCGTGTGAGTATGACTGACCTAGTAGCACCAAGCTAGCTGTGGAAGGAGCTGGCTGTGTGGGTATAACTGGCCTAGTAGCACCAAGCTAGCTGTGGAAGGAGCTGGCTGTGTGGGTATGACTGGCCTAGTAGCACCAAGCTAGCTGTGGAAGGAGCTGGCTGTGTGGGTATTACTGGCCTAGTAGCACCAAGCTAGCTGTGGAAGGAGCTGGCTGTGTGGGTATAACTGGCCTTTTAGCACTGAGCTAGCTGTGGAAGGAGCTGGCTGTGTGTGTATGACGCGACTATAAACACTGAGCTAGCTGTGGAAGGAGCTGGCCGTGTGAGTATGACTGACCTAGTAGCACCAAGCTAGCTGTGGAAGGAGCTGGCTGTGTGGGTATTACTGTCTTATTAGCACCGAGCTAGCTGTGGAAGGAGCTGGCTGTGTGGTTATGACTGGCCTTTTAGCACCAAGCTACCTGTGGAAGGAGCTGGCTGTGTGTGTATGACGCGACTATAAACACTGAGCTAGCTGTGGAAGGAGCTGGCTGTGTGGGTATAACTGGCCTATAAACACTGAGCTAGCTGTGGCAGGAGCTGGCTGTGTGGGTATGACTGGCCTATTAGCACCGAGCTAGCTGTGACAGGGGCTGTGTCTGTAGCTGAATGACTGGTCGGTTAGCACTCCGTTAGCTGTCGGTGAGGTAGACCCTCTTTACATTATTAATGCTGGGCAACCGTCTCTGCATGACACGCATGCGTTAATTATAGATGAAGCAGTTAGTAAAGACGCCAGAGCCCACTAGGTTAGTGTGTGTGGCTTTTCAAGAAAGTGTATCATCTGCTACGATTCTACATTACAAACGAGGCTTAATCCACCAAACTTTATTCACCCACATTTAATCTTGTAATCTTGTGTCCCACACACACGCACACACACACCATTGTTGTCACCCTGCAGAGCTCAAGGCAGATAGGAGAGTGGACCTGAGGGGGACAGGGACACAGTGTGTATGATGTGCGGGGCTGTGTGTGTTTGTTTGAGGGGGACATGGACGCAGTGTGTATGATGTGCGGGGCTGTGTGTGTTTGTTTGAGGGGGACATGGACACAGTGTGTATGATGTGCGGGGCTGTGTGTGTTTGTTTGAGGGGGACATGGACGCAGTGTGTATGATGTGCGGGGCTGTGTGTGTTTGTTTGAGGGGGACATGGACGCAGTGTGTATGATGTGCGGGGCTGTGTGTGTTTGTTTGAGGGGGACATGGACGCAGTGTGTATGATGTGCGGGGCTGTGTGTGTGTGTTTGTTTGAGGGGGACATGGACACAGTGTGTCAGTCCCTTTCCCTTTTTTCTCCTTCTCCTGACTATCTCCTTCTCTCTCCTCTCTCCATCTCTCTTCCATCGGTGAGAGACTGACATTATCTACCTCGCCCCGCTGACTCCCTCTCCTCCCCCTCTTCATCACTGTCTGCTCCTCCACAGGCCCACCTCTCGCCTCTTTGCCATCACCACCTTCACAGCCTCACCTTTCTCTTCTCCGTTGGCACCTCTTCTACCGCTTTTCTTCCACCAGGCACAACTCCTCTCCTTCCATCCCCAGTTATCTCCTCCAGCCATTCCTCCTTTCTCTTCTCCTTCTTCCATCCCCAGTTATCTCCTCCAGCCATTCCTCCTTTCTCTTTTCCTTCTTCCATCCCCAGTGTTCTCCTCCTCCAGCCATTCCTCCTTTCTCTTTTCCTTCTTCCATCCCCAGTTTTCTCTTCCTCCAGCCATTCCTCCTTTCTCCTCCTTCCATCTCCAGTGTTCTCCTCCAGCCATTCTTTCTTTCACCTCTCATCCTTCCATCCCCAGTGTTCTCCTCCTCCAGCCATTCCTCCTCTCCTCCTTCCATCTCAAGTGTTGATCCCTTGTTCATCCTTGCTGGCTTAGTCCTCCAAAGCTCTCCCAACTCCAGTCGCCCACGACGACCGAGGGGCCAAATCCTCCTCTAAGAAGGAATTACTCAGAAGGCTCAGGTTTACCTGTACACACACACACACACACACACACACACACACATACACACACACCACAGACACATACAGTCCATGACACCTGAATTATAGACGGCTTTAGTGCTTTATTAGTCTTATGTACCCACACATACACACAAACAAAACAAGCCCTAAGGTCTCTTGGTGTACAGTGGCTTGTCACTTCCACCAACAGTGTACAAACCAGCTTCTCGGACTCTCTCTCAATATAGATATTAAAAACATTTGTTTGCTTTTCAATGCTTTTGGAAAGTGTGAAATCTAACATTAAAAAAATGTGTCATTCTCTGTAAACATTACACACAAGTTCCACTAAGGGAGAAAGACAGTTGAAATACTATATACAGTGTTTTTCAACTACATGGAAATGGAGACATTATTTGTCGTGTTCCTTCCTTCCTTTCTCTCTACCTCTGCATCTCCCATTCTCTCTCTCCCTTTTCTCTCTCCCTCTGTTTTTCTTTACCCATCTTTTCTCCACTATTTTCCCATGTGACTTTATCTCTGCAGTAACCCATCAGTCGGTTCCTGTCATAGTTATTATAACACCTGAAGTGACTCTCGTATTCTGAATTGCTGTCTTTTCTCTCTCTCTTCTCTTCTCTCTGCATCTTTCTCTCTCTCTCTCTCTCTGCACTTCTTCCTTAGATTTCTGTCATTTGTCTCTGTGTCTCTGAGCATCTGTGTTATTCCTGCTGGAGAGGCTGCTGGACACCCCTTAATCCAGACACTGACCATACATTTTTTATGAATGTGACTTTGTGTTTGCAAGCCTCTGTGTAAGCATGCGTTGTGTGTGTTGTGTGTGATGTGTATGCGCCCTGGGCCGCATCAATAGCCATTAGTGCACCAGGCAGAGTAATTGTGCTACAGTGGAGGCACTGCAGAAAAACACAGCCTGACAAAAAACACATTATCTGATAATGCTGCAGTGAAAATGGTAGGTGAAAGATGTGGAGAGGTTTGGGGGAGAGGGCGGGTGTTGATGGAGAGGGCGGGTGCTGGGGGAGATGCTTTTCTTTTGGACTGGAGTATAGACATTTGGGACCTTCGTCAAAGACGGTCACATTTTGATGATGTAATGCTGCGTTGTTGTCCTCTTTAGATGAGTGGTTGTCGTTTCGAATGAGTAGGAGTGGTTCATTGGTTAGAAAAGTGAGCCTGACCTTTGGTAGTAATTCCCAGTTACAAATTCTCATGAGTGCATGAAATATATTAATAGTTATCTCACCTGCATTAGTTCTCCTTTGTGTTTAACTCTTATCGTTCGGGCTAATTATTGTTAAAATAGAAATGCCTTAATTAGAAGAGGAGCTGCTAAGCGTTTTCAGAGAATCCCCATGTCTTCCTTTTTACTTCCTCCTGACTTCAGAGAGCCGCAGTTCACAAGTCCTCAACCAGTTTGTCTGACGTGAATTAGGAAGAACTTGATGTGAGAAGAACATTGTAACATTGTAGTTCAATGTATGCTGGTCACTCCAACGTCGCATTTTTCTTTGTCAAGGGAACAGTTCACAAATGGTTGCTGTGATTCTCCGTCTTTTTTTATTCAATTGGAAGGGTTTATCTCCTCCTCAGCCAGAGAGCCGTCCAGTCCATGTTCTCATGACTTCCTGGTAACGGCCTAAAATAGCCCTGATGCTAATCGCGAGCAAGGAACAGGCCAGGTCTTCAGAAGCGGACTGTTTCATTCTGTCTGCCCAAAACAAAGAGTTGGGTCGGTTTCGTCACGTCATCTTGGACATGAGGACATGATCCACGTTGACTAACCCTTAATGAGCTGAGACTGATGCGATTAAACGCCATTTCAAATTCTATCGATGCAACAGGTCAGAGAGCCGACTTGAGTGAGAACAGACGAGGTTTACATTGTGTTATTCTGAGTCTGTGTGAACTGGTACAAGTTGCTGAGATCTTATAAGAGGCATTTTACTCCTCCCTCGTGGGGTCAAGGTAGAAAATGAACACACACTATCCGCTTATATAAACTGTTTGTCCGATGAATGTTGAGGCCAGGGCGAATATATTCCATGTCTTTGTGGTCTGTCATTGATTGTTGATGAAAAGCTGGTTGGTAAAAAAGCTGAGTGGCTGGTAAATTCAGTGCCAAAGGGCCCTTTGGAACCCACCTACCACATTTAGTCCTGGTAAACTCTCCTGTCACCTTAGAAGGAGAGAGAGCTGTAGGGAAAGGAAGATGAGGATGAGGGGGATGATGAAAGGGGGAGTTCATAAGGAGGCGCAGAAGCAAAGGATCGACAGCTATTTGTTTTCATCACAGCCGTGGTCCATCTGGTGATGATGACGTTGATCAGACGCTGATGTTTCCATGTGGCCTTCTGGCCCATCTGGTGATGATGACGTTGATCAGACGCTGATGTTTCCATGTGGCCTTCTGGCCCATCTGGTGATGATGACGTTGATCAGACGCTGATGTTTCCATGTGGCCTTCTGGCCCATCTGGTGATGATGACGTTGATCAGACGC
>JACXGK010014232.1:0-11760 GCA_016801125.1 Novumbra hubbsi
TCCTCCTCCCCTGTTCTCCACTCATCTTTCCTCCTCCCCTGTTCTCCACTTCTTTTCCTTCTCCCCTTTTCTCCACTCCTCTTTCCACTGCTCCAGGTAGAAGGTGTAGTAGTGAGTGACATAGTGAGTGACATAGTGAGTGACATAGTGTTATGCTGACAGTCCGATGGGATCTTACAGGGCTACAAGGCCCATTCAGGCCATTACAAGCATCCCATAGCAGCAGACTCTAATGGCAAACATTCCCTGTGTGTGTGTGTGTGAGTTCCACCCTTTCTGGCACGTGTGAATTTATAGCGTGCGTGTGTGCTTTTCATCCACTTCACACTTTGTTTACCACACGCCTGGGAGAAGACGTGTCAGTATGCACTTATTTCAGAGAGTTTGTGTGCATGTATGTATGTGTGTATGTGTGCATGTGTGTAAGTGTACATGTGTGTATGTGTGTATGTGTGCATGTGTGCATGTGTGCATGTGTACATGTGTGCATGTGTGCATGTGTGCATGTGTGTATGTGTGTATGTGTGTATGTGTCGGCGGGGCATACATTTACAGAATTGTTTTCCTACAAATGCCAAGATGTTCACATCTATAGACTTTAGTCTTCTTCTTCTCCCCTTTCCTTTGCAATGTTGTACCTTTGTGTTTTCTGGATATCCTGTTACCAACTTTGTTTTCTGGATTTCCTGTTACCCACTGAGATTCTGGATTTCCTGTTACCCACTCTGAGTCTGGATTTCCTGTTGCCCACTGTGTTTTTGCCAAACCCTTACTGGAACCCTGTATTTATCTTCTGAATAAAATTATCAACACTCCTTGTTTGGAACCACATCCTCCTCCCTAAATGATCATACTAATAGTCATAAACATAGTCATAACAATAGTCATAATAATAGTCATAATAATGGTAATAATAATAGTCATAATAATAGTCATAATAATGGCCATAATAATAGTCATAATAATGGTCATAATAATAGTCATAATAATGGTAATAATAATAGTCATAAATATAGTCATAACAATAGTCATAATAATAGTCATAATATTAGTCATAATAGTAGTCATAACAATAGTCATAATAATAGTAATAATAATAGTCATAAATCTAATCATAATAATAGTCCAAACAAATGTATGCTTTTTTAAGATTGTATTGTTTGAATTGTTGAACGTTGGTTTTTAAGAGAGTATACATTTTTTAGGATGATATTGTCACGTCCTGGCAGGGGGCCCCTGACCATCTTTTGTGCCTCGGGCTCACAACCAGGACGTGCGGTGTAGAGGCGCCTCTAGGCACCTCTATGCTGCTGTTCAGGGCTCCCCAATCAGAGACAGCTGTTGTCAGTTGTCTCTGATTGGGGAGCCTACTTAAGCTTAGTAATGCTATGCCTCAGTTTGAGGCCGCTGTCATGTTTTGTTTGTTTTGTAGTTGTTCTGTGGATACTCTACATGTTCTTTAAGTACGTTTGTTTTATGTTTAGTTATACGTTTTGCTGCTAGTTGTCAGCCTCTCTGTTTTTTCGTGTACAGTTTGTTTTGTTTTTGTTGAATAAATTCACAGTTTGGCACAAAATGTATGCGTTTGGTTCCAACCTGCACTACGGCTGTGACAGATATTGTCCTAATTGCAGAACCATTCTTTTTGATTGCGTTGTTTTGAAGTTTGCATTGTACACAGTGTTTTTACAGATTTCTCTAAAATGACAAACAGATCAGCATTATCATTCTTATTGATGGATATTATTTCATTCTTTGGGAAAGATCATCTCTCTTTCTCGGTTTTTCTGCCTCTCTTTCTACCACTTCTCCACATTCAGCTCAGACAAACGAGTCACATCTAATTAACAGTGGGACAATTGGAATTGGCTTTTCCATTTTGGACTTGGTGCGGCTGGAAATCAACTGGAATCACTTTGTGGGGGGGTCAGGCCCATATGAACCCCCCTCTTGATCAGATCTCACTCCTGTTTCTCCTCTCCTCTCGTCTCACCTTAATCCTTGAATTGGTGTGGTGGCAAGTATGTTTACTCCACTGCTTAAGAATGCAGAGTGCCACTAACATAGTTGGTGAAGGATGAGAAGGATTTGGGAGAGTAGATGTGGGAGAAAGGTTGCATGAGGGAGGGGAGCTAAAGGACAGAGGGTGGGAGGGGAGTGAACAAGAGAGAGTGAGAGAAAGAGAGAGATATAAAGTTAGCGAGTCAGCGAGAGAGATAGAGTCCTGCCTCTGCTCCTCTGTCTCCTTGGTGACTGTGGTGCAGGAGGAGATTAAAGTGTGTTTGAAGTCGTGCTCCTCTATATACCGTCTGCCTGGCTCCAGCATGACTCTCCAGAAGGCCTGGTAATCTGGGACAACATCAACATGACTCTTCAGCAACCTTTCATTCTGACCACCCTTTGTGTGATCGATCCGTTAGCTAGTTGAGACGTTCTCTTTGTGTGATTGGCCCGTTAGCTAGTTGAGACGGTCTCTTTGTGTGATAGGCCCATTAGCTAGTTGAGACGTTCTCTTTGTGTGATTGATCCGTTAGCTATTTGAGACGGTCTCTTTGTGTGATCGACCCGTTAGCTAGTTGAGACGTTCTCTTTGTGTGATCGATCCGTTAGCTATTTGAGATGGTCTCTTTGTGTGATCGACTTGTTAGCTAGTTGAGACATTCTCTTTGTGTGATTGGCCCGTTAGCTAGTTGAGACGGTCTCTGCCCTTTGTCTGATCGGTCCGTTGGCTAGTTGAGATGTTCTCTGGATGCACTGAGAGAGCAAATCCTATTCCAGAAACTTAAATAAGAGTGAGGTAATGAAGAACTAATCACATTCAGCTTAGATGCAGAAGCATGCACACATTCGCACACATACACACACAAACTCACACCCCTACACACATACATATCCGACACACAAACACACACATATACATGAACACAGACATATTCACACACATACCCACACTACCCACACAGAGGTGTACACACACACAAACAGACACAGACACATACATACAATGTAAACTGGATTAAGTGTGGACACAGAGGGCTTATTTTGCTGGTGTTGCTGGCGGGGGATTTGGAATGTGTCCATGGATGAGTGTGTCCGTGGATGACAGCTAAACCCTCCTGCTATGTCCTAAATGGTGCCTTTTCCCTTTACGGTGAACTTGTTTTTTCAGAACATGCTCACTATGTAGTGAATAGGCTGCTTTTTTGAGGATGCTCAGTATAGAAAATTAGGAAATACCTGGGTAAATACTCATAACGTTAATTAAGAAGGAATCGGGGAGTGTCAGTGGCATTTGGGTACCATCAAACACACACCCACACAGACATACCTAACCATGATGGGTGACTTATGGTTGGGGGGCATCTCACTAACTCTTGTGACCCAGGGCCAGTGACTCCGTTAAGAAGATCCTTCCCAACCGGGAGAGCTGAAGATCCCAAACTAGGATCCCAGTGACCACCCCACTGAGACGAACAGAGAAGTGCAGTGGGCTATTTGGCTGATTTATGTTAGGACAACGAGTACAATGTGAGTACAATGTGAGGACAATATGACTAGCACACAGGACTCAGCAACATGTTTTATACTAAATGTTTTACACATACCTGTAATAACCCATTTATGAACCAAAATAAACAACCTGCTAGCTGCAAAGGAAAATGCATTTAAGACTGACTCCCCTTTTTAAGCATTTAAAACATTTGTCCATCCTTTTACTTAGGATGAAATGAAATAAGAAATTCCTTTAAATTGGGTTTTAGAAACTATTTGGTGAAATGCTTGTTTATTATAGTTAGCTTTGTTTACTTTACCAGCCGCTAATGCCAACACTAATATGTGGACATATAATATGTAGATCAATTCATTAGCGCTAGTTATTCATTAACATATTTAACAGTATGCAGCTCACTATAAAAACAGATTTATTAAATTAGGCTAGAGTTGATCACTGTAGTGAACTCTGACCTGGGCTCTCACCCTCTCTGAACTCTGACCCTGCTTCTGTGTTTGTATGTTTTGTATGTGTGTGTATGTGTTTGTTTGTGTAGGTCTTGTTGTGTATGTATGTGTGTTTGTGCAAACTGGTAGATATGCAGCTGCATGTGTGTGTTTGTGTATGCGTGAGTTTGTTTGTGGAGAGAGCTGTCTCTTTTTAAATAAAGGTCCGTGGCCATTTTAAAACAGCCCAGTGACATGCAGGCTTTGTAATGGGAATAGATTGTTTTTTAATGGTCATTGTGACTGAGGCCTCACCAGCACTGTGTTCCCTACAACGGACATGACTTGTTATCAGAGGCTGGTCACATAGTGCACATACAGGGAACAGGCATTCAATTTGGGACGCGGCCTTCTCATTTGAATGGCACAACCAACCCAGATCCACTGTGACCGCTGAGATTGGCAATAATATGTTCTGACCTTCTCAGTTAATGCAGGTTTCAGTGTTGTTCCATCTCTCCCCCCTTACCCCTCACTCTTTCTCCCTCCCTCTCTCTCTCCCCCTCCCCCTTCCTCTCCCGCAGCATTACAGTTTGTGTATTCATCAGATGACAGCAAGGTGGGACAATCTCATTACACAGTAATTGTAAGTAGACTTTGCTTAGTGAAGTAGCGATCAACAAAGTCTGTGATAGAAGAAAAACAAGTGAAAGTGTACCCTTTGAGGTGCTTCCACTGAGAGCACCTCCCCAAAGTCCTGTTAAGGCAGGCGCTTGTGTTTTGACAGTTCTGTCCACTAAATCCATCTATTAATTGCCCTTGTAATTTCAGTCATTTGGAGTGAATTTAATTCCACCAGCCGTGTGCTCATTTTATGTGTAGAGATTAACGTGTAACCCTACATGACATTCCACTACATTATGAGCAGTGACAATAGTCCCATCATTATTATGTATGCCATCAAAGGTGTTGATTTAATGCATATTCGTGATTATTGTTTTGTAGCTCAGTAGGTATACATTGGCTCACATCTTTAGGGGCTGTTGGGCTAATTACAACAGTAAAGAGTTTTCTTAATTAAATATTATGATGATAATATTATAGTTACATTTTATTATTAATTTTCCTTTGTTAAAATACATGATGTAATTATTCTAAATGTTACAATTCTAAGAGTGATTATATGGTATATTTGTTAATTATTCTTCCTAAATTCTAGTTAATGCTGATGAGTGCTTTAGTCCAACCCTCTTGGAGACTGTGTTTTAAGGAAAATACGGTATGTGTAATTACTAAGGCATTAACGGGGTTAGGCCTACTCTGAGAGTAGGCCTGCGTATTAGCATGTTAGGGAATCTTTGTCAACCTTGCCAGTGTTACTTAAGTAGGTACATTAGACTGTACCTAGACCGTACATTTGAAGCTGTGTGCGTTGAAAAGTGGGATTAAGAGGGTGTTGGGTTATGGTTAGAGGGTGTTGGGTTATGGTTAGAGGGTGTTGGGTTAGGGTTAGAGGGTGTTGGGTTAGGTTGGGTTAGGGTTAGGATTAGAGGGTTTTGGGTTATGGTTAGATTTCAGAGCAATAGAGACAAGACAGAGGAATACAGAGGGAGAAAACAGGGAAAGTTGGGAAAGGTAAAGAGAGCGAGTGAGAGAAATGGATAGAGAGATGGAGAAGCATTGTATTTAAACTCAAGCATTTTAAATGTGTTTCAGGTGTGTTTTTAGTGAAATTTGCTAATAATATATTGGGTTTGGGTTAAACAGCCTTTGTCGTTTTGGATCTGTTACTGCAAGATGAATTCTGAACTGTTCATAAACATCCTGTTTCCTCAAATATAACAAATTGCTTCATTAGACGGAACTTCTCCTTGTAGCTGGACAATGACCCAAGAAGTTTTGCAGTCATTCACCCAACCTGGATTCATTTATCTTGCTTTTATCTTCAACTGAAGAAGCCATAAAACAAAGAAACAGGACCTGGAATCCGGGGACACTGAGAATCAACTCATATGTTTTGATCAGCAATGTGCCTGTCAGTATTGCATATATGTAGGTGTTACATTGCTTGGACAACATTGACTAGTGAACAGAAATGCCATTGAGGCATTTTGAATTTGTGAGAAAGACAGACAGACACTGTCCTCTTGTGGGTTAGTTGGTTATTCATGTTAAGAGGAAAATCATTGTCACAGCTAATTAGTGTGTTTCTGTGTGTGTGTATGTCAATGTGTGTGTGTGTCAATGTGTGTGTGTGTGTGTGTGTGTGTCAATGTGTGTGTGTGTGTTTAGCACACTGGCACCTTGAAAATCATGACCCATTTGTGTTCTACGCAAGTCAAATGCAATGGAGTCTGTTTCCAATGTCGTGAATGGTCTCTGTTTACAATTGGACCAGTGTATGTATTGGCACAACTGACAGGTCCATCTGATTTGATGTGTTGTAGTTCATACAGTAGCCATTTGCAGTGTGCTTTAGTTCATACAGTAGCCATTTGCAGTGTGCTTTAGTTCATACATGAGCCATTTGCAGTGTGATGTTGTTCATACAATAGCCATTTGCAGTGTGATGTTGTTCATACAATAGCCATTTGCAGGGTGATGTAGTTCATACAGTAGCACTTTGCAGTGTGATGTTGTTCATACAGTAGCCATTTGCAGTGTGATGTTGTTCATACAATAGCCATTTGCAGTGTGATGTTGTTCATACAGTAGCCATTTGCAGTGTGATGTTGTTCATACAATAGCCATTTGCAGGGTGATGTAGTTCATACAGTAGCACTTTGCAGTGTGATGTTGTTCATACAGTAGCCATTTGCAGTGTGATGTTGTTCATACAGTAGCCATTTGCAGTGTGATGTAGTTCATACAGTAGCCATTTGCAGTGTGATGTTGTTCATACAGTAGCCATTTGCAGTGTGATGTAGTTCATACTGTTGTCATATATGGAGTAGCCATTTGTAAAGTAATGTATAGACGGTGTAGACATTGATTTGGATCCGTATAGACACTCCGCATAGACTCTCCTGGACTCCGAGTGGATCCGTATGGACTCTTCTGGGCTCTGAGTGGATCCGTATGGACACTTCTGGGCTCTGGGTGGATCCGTATGGACTCTTCTGGGCTCTGAGTGGATCCGTATGGACTCTTCTGGGCTCTGAGTGGATCCGTATGGACTCTTCTGGGCTCTGGGTGGATCCGTATGGACTCTTCTGGGCCTATACATAGAAGGACTGACAGGGAAAGACAGAGAGATAGAGAGAGGAAGAGATAAAAAAACAGCAGTTAGAGAGCGGAGAAAAGAGAGCAGGATAGAGATTGGAGGAAATTGAGAGAGGGGAGAGAGGGAGAGAGAGAGGGGAGAGAGAGGGGGGAGAGTGAGTTTTGTGTAGACCAATTATGACGGGATACAGAGAAATCCGTTGAGAGATGGATGGGTGGTGCGTTTGGATGGGTGGTGCGTTTGGGTGGGTGGTGCGTTTGGATGGGTGGTGCGTTTGGGTGGGCGGTGCGTTTGGATGGGCGGTGCGTTTGGATGGGTGGTGCGTTTGGATGGGAGGTGCGTTTGGGTGGGTGTGCGTTTGGATGGGTGGTGCGTTTGGATGGGTGGTGTGTTTGCCAGAAAGGAAGGAGGGAGAGGGGTTGGTAGGAGGAGGCGGAGGTTAAACTTAACGCCAAGGAGGAGCAATCACCATGGCAACGCCATAAAGGCCTGTCCCAATGCAATAAGCTGAATGTTCCAGTCAGGGGATGTTAAAGGACAGGGTGGCTGAGTGTAGGAAAATATATTAATGTCCAAAACCCCCCTTCACAAACACATGCAAACACACACCCATAGACACTCAACCCTTAAAAACATAATTAACAAGTGTGAAAGACAGCAGACATCACTGTATCTGTTTGTGCGTGGCTGGTTGAGAACTTTAGTTGACATGGTTGAAATTATCCGTTTGAAATGTAAGAACAACTGGAGAAAAGAAAATTGTATGACCCAGTTTACCTGTTGTATGAAGAGATGATCATGAAGGAACGAGCATGGGACAAGATTGGCTTTGTCATTGGACCTCCAGGTAAACAGAAGGAAGTTGAATAAAGCCAGAACGGTAATGTAGCCAGGACGGTAATGTAGCTAGGTAGCAAGTTGTAGGTTTGCTACCAGATAACATTGTAAAAGAAAAGAAGGAATTTTTGTATTAGAGGACGGTTTTAAAATCCACATGCAGCAACGTAATAATTGTGACAAACTTAAACAAAGATATTTTACATAGCCATTACCAAAAAAGAACGTTCTGCATTCTGGAGGAACGTTCTCTCACTTCGTGGCTGGGCTGTTGTTGCTCCTAGACTCTTCCAGTTCACAATTATTACACCAACTGACTTGCGGCAAAGGTGGCATGCTATGACAGTGCCACGTCCAAAGTCACTGAGCTCCTCAGTACGACCCATTGTACTGCCAATGTTAGTCTGTGGAGATGTCTTGGCATTGGGCTGGAGCACCTGTGAGCCCTGGGCGTGGCTGGAGCACCTGTGAGCCCTGGGCGTGGCTGAAACACCTGTGAGCCCTGGGCGTGGCTGGAGCACCTGTGAGCCCTGGGCGTGGCTGGAGCACCTGTGAGCCCTGGGCGTGGCTGGAGCACCTGTGAGCCCTGGGCGTGGCTGGAGCACCTGTGAGCCCTGGGCGTGGCTGGAGCACCTGTGAGCCCTGGGCGTGGCTGGAGCACCTGTGAGCCCTGGGCGTGGCTGGAGCACCTCCACTCAGTAATTAGTAGCTACATACCTTATATAGTGTAGTTTAACCGCTGTACTTGTTCACCCATGATCAGGGAGGGCAACATCAATAACAGAGAGGAAGACACTTTTTTTGTAGTCATTTCCTGGGGTTTTAGATAGTTTGGTTCACATGCTTTGAGCTTTGATACATTGACTTTAAACTGCAACTTCTAGTGATGCTGTCAAGTTACTAATAATAACGTCAGATTCAGGTTTGCTGTGGCAATGGGGGATTGAAAGGCATCTTTTTCTTTTTTCTTTACAGTTTCAACTATGTGCATCAATGGAAGCTACACTGAGTGTAGCTTTTAAAGATTAAAAACTTAAAAACGGTTGAGGTGTGCAGATTTTGTGAAGGCTCGTTATGTTGATGATGTCATAGGTTGGTGATGGCAGTTGGCTGTCTCCAAACCCCATTTAATAAGGAGACACCAACATGTTTTCCCCGTATGTTCGGCAATGTTCTGCAGGTCTGGGTCTTCCTGGGTCATGGATATGAGTCATTGAGGAGTACAGGGGAGGTGATTTCACACAACGGTACGTTGATATTAAGCCCTCTATTTCATCCCCTCCCTCCTGGTTTATTTGGCCTCTTCCTGTTGTTCCCTGAATGGCTCTGAACCTTACTTACTATAACACATCGGCTAGGAGGTGGATGGAGATGAGGGGAGGTGGGAGGAGATGAGGTAAGAGGAGGGGAGAGGGGAGTAAAATGAATGTATTCCGCCACAAGCCCTCAGAGTTTCATTCTGTAGTGTACTGCAGAGGGGGTAGTGGGCCATTAGGCAGGTTGACCATGTCTGCCCTCTGCTTTATTGCTGGGTTGACCTGTCCAGACAACCAAGCCACTGACACCAGACCGGTCCTTCTGTGATTCAGCAGGACTTTACATTTAACTAGGTCACACACTTACTCATGCAACGCAGACACACAAACACACAAACGCACACACTCACATAGAAACACTCACACGTACAAACACCAACATTGTGTGTAGCTGTTTAGCTGTAAACTGTTTTTCTGTTGAAATTATCATTACCTCTATCAGTAGTTGTAGAAGTATTGTGAGTATTTAGTGTTGCTCTGTGATATTTCAGGTTTTCAGCCAGTTTTGCTGACACAGGTAGACAGATCTTCATTCAGCTGGGGGTTTTGGTCAAGGGCTACGTGTGATCTTGCAACCTGAAACCCATAGTGTTTAATTGATCCATTATTTGGATTTGAGTTGAAAGGCTGATCTGGGAATACATGCACTCTGTCTTAATGAGGAAGGTCATCTCTCCCACTCGTTGACGATTAGTTAATACAGTCCCAGGTGACCTCATGGAAAAAAATATTTAGAAAAGTGTATTAAATATTCGTTATCTGACTAATGCTGTTGTTTCACTGAACAGCACATCCATAACTCATAACCATTCTTGTTCCCACAGCAATAAGGGATGTTATTGCCATGGGCCATGTTCCATTTAAAGCCCAATCATGACTAGTCTCCGGGGAAATGGAATGTGCCCCAAAACCCCCAGCCTCCTACCCATTTAAATGGGATGCTTGCGTAGGCCTACAAGTGTGTTTACACACTGTATGTGTGTGTGTGTGTGTGTGGGAGGGTTAGGGTTAGGGTGTTTGCATAGGCCTACGAGTGTGTTTACACACTGTATGTGTGTGTGTGTGTGTGGGAGGGTTAGGGTGTTTGCATAGGCCTACAAGTGTGTTTACACACTGTATGTGTGTGTGGGAGGGGGGGTGTATTCGTCTACTTCTGTGATCTGGAAGTCCTCATAAGTATAATAACCAATAACAAATAATCAAACTGTCCTATAACCTGGTAATATTCAGGGTAGGTAATTTTAGGCTTTGGTTAAGGTTAGAGTAGTGTTATACTCAGGTTAGGTAATTTTTGGCTGCGGTTAAGGTTATAGTATGGGTATATTCAGGTTGTTTGTAAGGTAGATAGCTAGCTAATACCAAGCTATGTAATTAACAAGCTACATAGCAGAGACTGGCTTTTAAAGTTCACGCAGGTACCATGAGAAAGTGCAAATTAAATCAGAAGTGGTTGGACTACAGGAAATTTCTGGACAAAATCTGTTGATGTGAAAGAAAAGTAAGCCCTCTGTGTTTTTTGCAAGAGGTTTTTTATGGTATGGCTATATTCAGGCTAGGGGATTTTAGGTTTTGGTTAAGGTTATGGTGAGGTTATATTCAGGTTAGTTGATTTTAGGCTTTGGTTAAAGTTTTGGTGTGATTATATTCAAGTTAGGTAAATTTAGGATTAATTTAAATTACGGTGTTATATATAGGTTAGGAGTAATGGTTATGTTTAGATTAAGAGTTACTTTTTGGTTTAGCTTAGAGTTAACATTTGGGTTTGATTTTTTAAATCTGACTACAGATTTAAAAAAAGTATGAATCTTTTTCCTGCCTGAGATACTACTTGATTATTTTCTGCATCTATGGTGCATTAGAACACATAAATAAACAACGAGAGTGAATAAGCCTTAAGATGTATTATTTAACAGGACTTATTCCAAAAACTAAAATGGAAGACCTAGGGCTGAAAAGGACACACGAAAAGGATTTCTTTCTGTGAGTTTGTGCATTCAATTCGTAAAGCTCTGAGTTAAGCCATTGAAGCATTCATAAACGTTTTCCTCTCCCAAGGAGAGCAACGCAACATTGAGGGGTACTCTGTAAACTTTAGCTACAGAGACAGACATGCACTATTGCTTGCTGTGTGTGTGAGAGGGATGTTTTTGTGTGTGTGTGTGTGTGTGTGTGGGGGGTGTAAAAACAGATAAAGTGCAGCATCAGAACTTTATGTAGGAAATCAACAATTATTTGACTCTCTTCACTCAGGATTATGACGGGGGGGACCCAAAGGCAGACAGGATCCAGGTAAGTGCGTTGTGTGTGTACACAGAATGTTCGTGGTCAAACACAGGCGTGGGTCGGCAACGGGACTAGTGGGTGTGTGTCAGACGACGGGCAGAGACGTGGTCGGTGGGCAGGCGAAGGTCGGTAACGGGGCTAGCGGGTGTGTGTCAGACGACG
>JACXGK010014233.1:0-11839 GCA_016801125.1 Novumbra hubbsi
TTGCTGATATTACACAATGAGGATTCATAGTGTATTTACTGATATAACATGCTGAGGATTCATAGTGTATTAACTGATATAACATGCTGAGGATTCATAGTGTATTTGCTGATATAACATGCTGAGGATTCATAGTGTATTTGCTGATATAACATGCTGAGGATTCATAGTGTATTTACTGATATTACATGATGAGGATTCATAGTGTATTTACTGATATTACATGATGAGGATCCGTAGTGTATTAACTGATACAACATGCTGAGGATTCATAGTGTATTAACTGATATAACATGCTGAGGATTCATAGTGTATTTACTGATATAACATGCTGAGGATTCATAGTGTATTTACTGATATAACATGCTGAGGATTCATAGTGTATTAACTGATATAACATGCTGAGGATTCATAGTGTATTTACTGATATAACATGATGAGGATTCATAGTGTATTTACTGATATTACATGATGAGGATCCGTAGTGTATTAACTGATATAACATGCTGAGGATTCATAGTGTATTAACTGATATAACATGCTGAGGATTTATAGTGTATTAACTGATATAACATGCTCAGTCTAAACCAAGCGGAACCATGGGGGCTTGCCAGGTTCCCCAACAGAGACTCTGAATTGTGGTCCGAAGCCCTCAGAGACTCCTATCATTTATAAACATTAGCATGTTGCTGCCAAACCTTCCGATCTCCCTGGTTCTTCCCCAACAAGAGATAGTGTTCCCACTGCCCACTAGGGAGAGCAATAAATTATGTTTATTGAGACGTTTCACCAGACGTTTTACTGGAGCTCAAAGTGGAGGCCGGCGATTTGATTAATGCCAAATAGGCTAATAAATCCATTGGCTTAGGAAATGTCATTGTGTCTCATCGCTGGGCTTACTCCTACGACACATCTGACACGAAACAAAAAAATTCTGGAGGATACGCAAGAATCAATTAATTGGGTATGTAGACGCATTTCCAGCAGGGCAGATATTAACCTGTGGTACATTAAGCCCAACACAGAGATGGACACAGTGTGGATGGACCATTGGCTGCTCAGCCTTGACAGGACCAAAGTAAAAGCATTTTCCCCACAGAAACACATTCCCGCCGTCTGCTCATGAGAAACTGGGTACTCAGGAGTCCCAAATGGCACCCTGTTTTCCAGCGTCCACTACTTTTGTCGAGAGACCTGTAATGATAGGGAGCCAATTGGGACCAAATTGTTCCTAATCGCTGATAGCTTCTCTGCTTGCTTCAAAGAGCCACAAGGCAAAAAAGGAGGCAATCTCTGAGCGATAATCAGCATGAAATATGAGCAACAGACTCCCCACTTCAAACAAACATGAGCAAAACAACAGACTTCTGGAGATCTACATCGAGGCGTTATATGCACTGTTAGAATCCCTGTTATTTTGTCCTATACAATACCGAATGGCCTGTGCACGACAAGCCCCATCTGACGAGATAGAAAGAGGGAATTAAAAGGATATCTGCTACTCTTCTATAGGGATTGCAGATAGGCCTTTCTATTCAGAGTTGATTACTACATAACTAGATAAACATCTATTTGGAAATACCCACGTAGAGGACAAGCTCAGGTACGTCATGCTAGTTTATAACTGACTTATTTCTTCTGATCAAATAACGTTCCAGTGAAACCAAAGAGAAGCATGGAAAAATCCAAACCCATAATGAGTGGAGTTCAGAACAGAGCGGGGCGAAGGCAGAACAGATGTGTGGTGCTCTAGGTGTCCAACAAAGCTTCATTGTGGCACCGCAGTTATTTACAATATAATTAGGGGAGAATTTATGCAGCTGCTGTTCGTCAGCCTTGCCCAGAGTCATTTTCTTTTCTGAGGCGAGTTCGGTGCCCTTGCAGAAGGTCTGGGTGCCACCACACCTGGCACAGCTGGAGAAACAGATTAGACGGGCATATGCAGAGGATGTCGGACGGGGCTCCTAAATGCTCGCCCAGGGAGCAGCAGTAAAATAGGAGAGTAATTAAATCATCCCTTTCTTTCCTTCTCCTTTATCCACCGCTCTCCCTCCCTCCCTCTCTCTCCCTCGTTAGCCAGTGTGTGCCAAGCGCTGCAGATCAGTCAAAGATACGACTGCACACAAAACCTGCCAGGGCCGTTAAAGAGGGGTCCTCCATTTTAATGAAGGGGAGGTTCATGAAGCAAGAAGCCATCATTTGCGCCTCATTCCAGCTACCCCAGCTTAGCCGTACGCATAGCTGCGTGCTGGGGCGCGATGAGGCCTAGCCCCCTCTCCTCTGGATCTCCTCATGCACTCCTCAGGTCTGGTCCAGAAACCATTATGCACCTGACCTCAGAAATGTGCAGTGCACAATCCAGACCTTGGCCAAGTTTACATCGTGTTGTGTAATCGGTCGACTGTTGCACACTGCAAGTTCCAATGTTTTACATGACTGGCGATGGAGAAAAATATATAAAAATACAACAATCATAGTGTGCATTGTGGTTGCATATTACAATTATCTTGGAGTAACTTAAACAGGTTTCACAATTATATAGTAGTTCAAACATTAACTGTTCTAGTAATGTTATCCTAATGTTTCCTCAAAGGTTCTTACACTTTAATTTATGGTTCTGAAATTGTTCACAGAACATTAAGATAACATTACATAAAAACATACATAAAAAAACAAGTAACATTCAGAGAACCTTCTAAGAATGTTGTTTAAAAACATGCTTTTTGTTCTCAGCATTGATCCTCGCCTGATCCTCAATGTTGTCGACATCATAAGTTTAATGATGTCTGATCTTTAGCAATTGTTGAGACATTCAGAATGGGACTAATGTAATATGAGTGACTTAGATGCAAGTGTCCTCTGTATCTGACCTAACAGACTGTATCTGTTAGGCCTGCCTCCACCTTCCCACAAGGCTGGGAAACGCACCCCAGTCACCTAATCCCTTGAATGCACTCCTCACAGCAGATCCAAATCACCTGAGCTAATGCCATTGCCTTGTGCTCTCCCTGGTCATTCACACCCTGGTCATTCACACCCTGATCATTCACACCCTGGTAATTCACACTACATCCTCTGGTTCATCATGTGATTTAAGTATTCCCATGATTTTGTTGAGCAGTGTGTGTGTATGTATATGTACATGTCCCTAAGTGTAATGAATGTCTCTAAATGGAATGAATGGCTCTATGTGTAATGAATGTCTCTAGTATATGTGTGTAATGAATGTCTCTAGTATATGTGTGTAATGAATGTCTCTATGTGTAATGAACGTCTCTAGTATATGTGTGTAAAGAATGTCCCTATGTGTAATGAACGTCTCTATGTGTAATGAATGTCATTATGTGTAATTACTGTCTCTATGTGTAATGAATGTCACTATGTGTAATTACTGTATCTATGTGTAATGAATGTCACTATGTGTAATTACTGTCACTATGTGTAATTACTGTCTCTATGTGTAATGAATGTCTCTGTGTTGCGTTTTGGACATCTATTATTATCATCACCATTCTGTGAATTACCCAACATCTTCACATATCTGGTACATCTGCCTCATTAGGTTGTGTAATGGGCATCCCTAGGAACATTTCTAGATGTTTTTTGGCATGTCACATTAAATGCAGGTAGCTATAGTGATGTGAAATTGTCAGAGGATGCCCTGTTTTGCATTTCTAAGTGCTCAACTAGACCAGTGATGTTGCAGAAGCATCATCAGCAAGCAGTTTATTTTATTACAACTACACACTCAAGCAATAAAATAGGATTCCCCCTGAACTATGCGCTCCTATGTTGATATGCAATACCATTAGAAACCATCCTTATCAATAAATGATTAGCTAAACTATTTAAAGCAAATTCATCTTGAAGCTGGTCGTTTGTGATGTTGATTATGTATCACTAGAAGCTGGGCATACAGCCTTTAGATGCATAGAAGCTGTTTGGAACTTCTAAAAGACACTGGTTGTCATGCTGCTCAGTTCAGGCAGACTGGGAGGGGAAACATTAAGATCGATGTTTCAAGTTACGATACGTCAAACTACTCGTTTATGCAAAGGCATTCATGGTTATGCAGTAAAAAGTGAAAAGCCTGTAAAACCAGTCAAACTGATGTCCTTTGGGAAAATGTTGCACAGAGAACTGCTTGGCTCATCCAGAGGCACAGATGACACAAAACAATACTAGAAACAATTAGTGTGAGGTAGATTCATTGTATTGATATGTGATTATATTAAGATGAACAAAGAAATACTTAGTCTTCCAACTGCAACAACATTTAATTAAAAAAACAAATAAATCTTTCATCTTTTGCAAAGTGATTTTGACAATGTGGTTTTATTATAGAGAATATCTGTGACTTTATATGAGATTACAAAGTTATTTTGGTGCCTCTGCAACACTTGTGCTGAAGAGAAATACAGACTTTTAGTGCCAAATTCTCGCCTTGCATGACATGCCACTTTGTTCGCAGTGTAGCACGACTAAATTCATTACTGTGCTTTTTAATTGGAGACAGTTCTGAGATCTTTCCGAGGCGCTAGGTTCTGGTCTAGTTTGACCCTAACACCGACCCGGTTTGGGGGCAGCCCAAAAGTTAACACAGTAAAGGTTAACACACTATCTTGTTTTAAATACACACTCACACAAGAATTAGGTATTTGGGTAGAGTACAGTGGAATGTTTGTGAAAATAAACAATGAGCATAGAAGTATGTTTGTCCTGGACAGAAACAGGTGATGAATACACTGCACCCCACACAGCACAAAGCTGATGTCAACAGTACACGGGTAAGAGATGCAATGGATGATGTATGTAGCCTCCATACATCACCTAACACAATAGAGACAGAAACATCCAACCCACTAGGCATTCTTATAAAGATGTGGTTTGTTAAATGGAGACCATGGAGAAGATGGAGGAGTTTTCTCAGAAGGAGAAGTGACCCAGATTTGAACCCACGCTACTGGGTACATGTGTGCTGGAGGCGTAGACTGCTGGACATTTTGAGAACTGAGGGGATGTTTGGTTTTGGGCCTTTTGAAAGTTAATGTCAATCAAGCTTGCCCGTAGAGCAGCCTATGGGATTGGCTATTGCGTTGTTAGGATGTTACACTTTTATGTAACATTGCAAACATTTCTGCATCTTCTGTTTGCGAGGTAAAAACATTTCTAAAAAGGAACACAAAAATGACACCTTTGTTCCCAGCCCTTTTATTAAGAGATTTGAGAGAATTCTGATTCCTTTATCTTCCCAACAGAGAGGTGCTGTTCTGCACTGCCATCTGATACAACATATAGTATTCTAACCTCATATGCCAGGGTCCGAAATGACAACCTATGCCGTCCTGTCTCCTTCATGCTCTCATCACTGACGTCCTTTCTCTTACAGACCCTCATCACTGCGGTCCTTTCTTCTACAGACCCTCATCACAGCGGTCCTTTTTCTACATGTCTCATCACTGCGGTCGTTACTTCGACATGTCACATCACTGCGGTCGTTACTTCGACATGTCACATCACTGCAGTCCTTTCTTCTACATGTCTCATCACTGCAGTCCTGTGTTCTTCAACATGCCCTTGTAAATGCTGTTCCGTCTATGTACATGCCATTGTCATTACAATAAAAAAACAATAGGGTACAAAACACCATAATGTCCTTGGTTACGGTAAACTCAGGCGTTCCGGACAACTCATTTACCTTTTGCTTTAAATAGCCACTTTATTGGCTGATGCTAGTGTGGCATGAAATGCTTCATAGTGCATTATTGTGTTTTCCTTTTAAAGTGCAAGGCTATATTAGATCTAACACCACTCCTCCCGAAAACATAATTGGTGTTGAAGGAGCAGTTGCATAAAAAAGAAAAAGAAGATTAAAACTAAATTGCGAGCCAGGCAAGAATAACAGAAACAGAGAACTCTGCCAGAGTAATGGACAGGTTCTTTTTCCCGTAAGGTGGGCCTATTCATATTCAAGGGAACTCTATTAGCAACGATTAAAAAGCCATTGTGGTAACAGCTTGTGATCTTATCTAATCATACGCCCCAATTTAATGTACATCCCCTCCACTTTTTTTGATGAGAAAGGCCAGATTAGGACCACCTTTCAAACCCTGACCCAGTAGGGCCTCATTATAATGAGGATTGGCCTCTCACAGAGGTGGGCCATCTGGACCAGCCTCACCTCCTGTTACTTTTCCTAAACAGCTAGTAGCAACGCTGAGTTACCCCCACAGTGTAGATCGGTGTTCAATAATGTATGGTTCCAACAACTGGCAGTGTGAATAACCATTTTTAGAGAATACTGATGTACTGATGAATGGCTTTACATTAAGGGATGTGGGTCATGCATCTTTCATACTGAAGCTCTCGAAGCTTGGACTTTTTTATGCTGCTAAAATGCTATCATTCTGAAACACTATCATGACAACCAGGAATGTTCTCATACTGATTAATACAGTGAATATAATATACAGTGTGTGAAATACTTGCAACTGAGAGATTAGGGGCATGAGAAACTTAACACAACACATAAGTGCTGACTAGCTATGAACAAAGGACAATAGATAGGATGTGATGCCTTTTAGTGATTGGCCCCACACCTCCTGTTAGGACTTGCCCATGTGACTGTCATACGCCCCATGAATAGACCCATGGACCATAGGTTGGAAAATACCATACATGGGTGTTTTGTAAAATAAACCATTCTTATTGGAGGATAACAGACTGTATGATGGTAAGATATGACCATTGATCACCCCCTATGTGTCCTGGAATAAAATACTTTGTAATTATTGGAGAACATGTAAGAACTATAGAAGATCAACATCTTGTACTCATGCTAATAAAGAAGGTTCCCCCTTCTCCAAGCTTCGGATCACAGCATTAGTGATGGATTAATTTTATTTCAGCTTCTTAATAGCATATACCAATTATATACTCTAATTACATACATATGGTTACACACACCCATGTCCCCCACTCAAGAAACCATGGCCGCCGCGGCCAAGTTCCCCACAGCCAGGGCCCCACAGCCAGGGCCCCCACAGCCAAGTCCCCCACAGCCAGGGCCCCCACAGCCAGGGCCCCCACAGCCAGGGCCCCCACAGCCAGGGCCCCCATCCTAAAAGCCAACGCTCCCCACAGTAAAGGCCTGTGGCCCAGAAACCAGATTGCACTACAAACATAAGGGGTAGGATTCGTTTTTTTCTTAATTAAACTACTTTTTTTGAGCAAGGTGACTTTCTTTGCAATAATTGACAACGCAAATTCTCAAAAGATGAATGGAATGCAAGAAACAATGTGTGATTGAAAAGTCCTTTACCCCAGAAATGTGTTAATTATATAATTTAATCTTTTATTAGACTTTTAATTTAATCTATACCTTTTTTTACCCTGACCTTCATATGAGTTCTAGCAATTTATAAGGTAACCAATCTTTTCAGTGTATATCATGTCAATCTCCTTATCTGTTACATACTTGAATATATAAGTTCTTAATACATGTTAATAATGTATTTGGTTTTTTTATGATATATGTCAATCATTTCAGGGAAAAAGAGAGATTAGAGTTTGCTGGGTTCCATGTGCTGGATGGTAGGTATTCTTTATCCAAACCACAGACATCATCACAAGCAACAAACTTGTTTAAAATGTTAACTTTGTTGCTGTTGACTGCCTCTCCAAATTGCATCCAGAATTGTGCATTTCCCCTAAAACCTGAAGTAAAAGATTGGTGAAAAGAGAGTTTTTATATCTGTCGTTACACTCTCGTGCAAAGCTTCAGAGACCTGTGAAACGTGATAAAACAAAACCTTTAGACCTTTAGTGGCAGTCAGATTATTTCCCGGTTTACAATAGGCTTTGGTCACATATCTTGTTATCAAGTCAAGCTTTATCAAAAGTGCAAGCTTTTAAAAATGTAATTAATTCCCGTTTCAATTCTGTCGTGTCTTTCAGTGGGGCCATGTGGAAGAAACCTGGGAGTCATAAAAGCAGTTCCATTCTGCTTGATTCTTTTTATTCTTTATGACTGTTTCATTTACTATGACGTAATAAATTTGCGATAAATATTTAATTTAAAATTTAAAATGAATTCATTGTTTTGATAAATCCATCTCTATTTTTGACTCAGATATTCATGTCAGGCAACCCTGTACGTGGAGTGACGTGGGTGTTGCAGGATTTCTTTCAACCCAGTAACGTATCAGTTAAAGTTGGTTAAGTGAAACCAGGCCCTTCTGGCACTCCTGGACTCCATAAAATAATTACAGGCCAACGCTTAGTCGTAGACACGTGAATGTAAGCTGTCTTTAAAAGGAAATTCTGTAATGCTTGCGCTTACACTGATAAATAGGGCACAGTTTGTGTTCATGCAAGATGGTTCTGAAGAATGTTAGTGGGTATGTATTGGAGTTGAACCTTTTAAAACACATCTAGACCCATACAAATGTTGTAATTCAGCCCAATAACAGCACCTAACTACTTTTTAGATAAGACATTTTCATGGCAACCAACAAAAATCAGGGCAACAAAATAGTATGAGAATGACTTTATAATTCAACTCGATTTAATTCAGCATTGTTGATGATAACATAAAAAAGGCACTATTTCCTAGATTACAGATTGGTGCATTAACACAAAAAGGTGTTTATGAAAACATGATCAGAAAAGTAGGCAGAAAAAAGATCTAATCTCCATCCTCCAAATCTAAGGTAGACCCATAGATAGGGAGTGATGGAGAGATGGAAGGAAGAAGAGAGAAGGAAAAAGAGAGAAGGAAGATGAATGTTTCCACCAGATCCAGGCAGAGGAAACAAGAGACTAAAAGAGATTTTTAAAAAAATCTTACCATTTGGGAGTTTTTACTTATCCCCCTACTACAGGAATGTACCGTTTTAAAACAGGTGATGAACAGTTCCAAACAGCTGATCACTGTATGCGTGTTTTATGAAGAAAAAACTGGGTATTAATAATACATATTGAAATAGTTACTGTAATGTCAGAAATCTCAGTAGCTCAATGTCATAGTTTCAGCTGCACAGTGCACCTGTTAGGGCAGCAAGACAAGGGTACCCGAGACATACGGGGGGACTTGCATATTTATTCTTTAAGATGTATATATATATATTATAGATGAACAGAGCAGGAGACAAGACCCAACTCCTCCGGCTCGATAATATAGCAGCGTAAAACCGTGGGTCTGACACACTGCGGCCAGACACTACACACAGAAATGCAGGCGATTTACTTTATGTACGATATTGTACGTTTACTTTACGAGGCCACCCTAGATAGCACCACAATTAACATTGTTGAGAGGACTTCAGTGGTGGTCATTTTGAAAACCAGGCCATGCCAAGTGCGGTTAACCCTGAACATCTTACGTTGCCTGGCGAGATGGTGGGAACTGATCGTCATGGTTATTATGATTCTAACTCACCGGCTCTGACACATTTCTACTGCCGCTCCAATTGCTTTGTTTGTCTGACGGAGGCGGGGCGAACGGCCTGCGATGCCAGACAATTCCCCCTCCCAGGTTTTGTGCGGATCCATCAACGCCGTCGGTAGATTGTGAACAAGCGTTGGGAGAGGATGCCGTTTTGTTTATTGTACGGATGTGTCCCAAACGACAGCCTATTCCCCGCACCACGCCACCGCAGCCCAAAGCAGTAGCGGGAATGTTTACCTTCCAATTATTGGCTGTGCACCTGTTGACATCTCCTTGTCGTAGTGAGTCATATGCATTACCCACCGGATAAGCCGTGTTTACATCCCAAACTGTTTGTCTTGGGATTGGAAGTGATTCGATCTGACAATGCACAATGTCACATCTTTACGTTAACGTCCATAACCTGGCTTCTTTGCTTTTCCTGGGTATCGCACGAGAGATATTGGAACATTGAGGGCCGTGTTATTAAGCTGCACGGTACAGGAGCTGGACTGAGAGATAATGAGCCTGAGGTTTTCTCCTATAAGAGAAAGGGTACTTGCGGAGGGAGGGACAGGGCCTGATGGCAGGCTGCGTGGAGCTGATCCCCCTGTGGGAGACGAGATATTCAGAGTTCTTGTAATGGAGCAGTAAGGTAGACCGTGACCCGCCATGCATAGAAATGTCTCCTATTCAGCCGTCCTCTCTCCGCCCCCTCTCAGAGGACGAAGTCACGAATGAGCTATGCCATTTAAAGGTGACAGCAGTCGGTATTACCCACTCCAAATATTACTATTACCAATGAACTCCCCAAGTGATTGACAATGTCAGCCAAATGTGGAGTGGAGCGCGTGGTGTCCATGTTCAATCTCAAGGTGCAATGTACAGCTTAAAGTGGAAACCTTATCCAGCACGCATGGACTCACAGACATAACCAACACACACTTCCCTGCATTCATGGAAACATTCACATGCGTGACACACGGTAGTATAAATCCTGAAATAAACAAAAAACGGAGCATTCTCATCCCCCAGGGGAGTCTGTCTGTGACTATAGCACAGTGTGAGGTAAAATAATGAGGTGAAAGTAATCTATGTGGTGCAGAACGGGGGACGTGTTTGTGGAGTCCAGACAGGCCACTCTCCCCTCAGTACTAGGTACCATCCCCAATGGGGGGTTGAGAGGACGTGGACATTCACTGGGGGCTGTTTGTTGAAAGTGAGTTCAACTCTGCAATGAGCGGAGGTGACTGTATTTAATTTCTGCTTTCAAGGTCAGTCATTGAGCAGCGCACATTAGAAATTGTCACAAGTCGAAACAAAGTCACTAAACTATTATTTTCGAGGTCTCTTGTTGATGTGAGAGGAACCCTGGTAAAAGATGAGGGGAAAAGAATGTGATTTATTTATCTAAATGTAATTTGTTATTTATTTTGTGTTTGTCTTCCGTCCTCTGTCAGAAATGGTTGTGCTGGTAAAGACACCCTCTGAGTCCCAGAGCTGTTTATCAAATGTAGACCAAGCTACTCTATACACCTCCCTCACTAAGTGTGTCCTGTTTTCATCTTCAAGGACAAGTAGATCCAATAGCCATTGGGACAGAAATGAAATGAGTTCATCAAATCTTCAGAGAATGTCAGTGGAGAAGAGGAATCGGCAAGTGAATTTAGGAATGTTTGGAGAACAGTTTAAAAGTTATTGAAATCTAGACAACATGCATTTCCACTCTTTATACCATAATTTCCAGCTGATCATTCAGCAAACAAATAATGTACGTTTCATTCCAAATATTATCTTATATCTTAATATATTATCAAAGATTAGGCTTCTGATTTTCAGACTAGACACTAATGCAGAAATTCTAAAACTTTTTAGACTTAGACCACCTCTGATCAAACTAAACCATCTAAAAAAATCCACAAAAAATATAAAGGGCCAATCTAATGAATAGGCAGTTGTTTGACTATTTGAATTTGGTTCTCAAACCCAGACAGCTCTGACAACGTGTAATCTGTTATCTTGACAAAAGTCAAGTAAATGCATGTTTGTCAGGGTTCCACCCTACCTGGCTGTTGCTGACCCGTTGGCTACCTCTGGTGGCCTGTGAGCGATGTGCTCCTCCCTGTCACAAATCACACAGTCACCAAACACCTGGCCACCTGCGCACACCTGTCCCTCATCACACTGATCACTGGCCTTACTTAGCTCCCCGCTTCCCTTGGCTCAGTGTCAGTTCAAACTAAATACTCAGCTAGCGTTTCCACGTTCGGTATTAGTTTTTGACTCCTGCGTTACTACGTAGCTTTTGGCTTTCCAGCCTTTATTCGCTATCTCGATATATATATATATGTATATATCTGTACATCAGCACATCAACTCCTTGGCGTTCCCACCACGAATCAGTACATCGAT
>JACXGK010014234.1:0-11838 GCA_016801125.1 Novumbra hubbsi
GAACAGGCAATAACTGTAAGCTGAATATCAGAAAGTGGAGCTAAATATTAAAAGGCATAAACAGTAGGCAGTAATCCCAGGAGAGGGAAGTAATAAAGCTACTCTTAGCAGAAGGAGCCTGCTAGATAGCATAGTTAAAGTAAGAGGAAGGTGGCATAGAAATTGAGCAACGATTCCCTTATTTAAAACAAGTTAACATAGGGTAAAAATCTGAGTCTATGTGGCACTATTGAAATAGAATTCCAATTAGAGCACTCGGAATATGAAAAGTTTTAAACAATTAAGCAGATCAAAAATATGAAACTCAACAAAAACCTGTTGAGTAAGAATCAATTAGCCAGTGTTGTATGTATTGTCTATGGGTTTGTACGTCATGTGTTTGTCTTGTTATGTTTGAACATGATAATGGGGGGTTCTGTCCGGTCTTCCTTATCCTGTCAGCTGGGGTTCTTTTTCCAGTCGAGTCCAGCGCGCGCGTCCAGCAGGTTATTGACCCTGGATCTCAAATTACTCCCTCAATGAGCTAATCTTATTGAAGTTGAGATGAGGGACTGACTGGATTAAGGCTAAGAGCATGATTATGGACAGGCTGCCGGACCTAAATTGTGATTTTGGGTGAGAACGCAATAAGCGTTTAGGAACGTGCATATAGGCACATTTTCAGGAGGTTAGTGTTACACTATTCACTAGGAGGAATATAATTTCTTGTGCACAGTTTTATTTTTGACGTGTGACGACACGCAGGGGTACACAAAAATATAGGTTCGTTTAGGGTGACATTCTCTTTGTGTTTCGTCTCTGTCATGTTTTGTGGTTGTCTGTCCGAGGGTGTGCGTTGGTGGGGGCTGTTGATTTGTGTGTGTGGAAATGGGAACACTTGGCGCGGGATGAGTTTTAGTTGCTGTTCAATAACAGAGGCCCGGCCAATCTGACGGGTTGATGGTGAATGAACGATGTCGTTGGAATTTGTAGCCTGATGGTTCTTCTGAGGCGGCCATGCATACTGTGGTTTGGGTAATTTGAGTTATTGAAACTGTGGTTAGGATAAAGTGTTTGTTCCGTGTCCATACTGCCCCTGCCGCACTCCTAAATATATCCTGTTACGAAGGCCAGGGTCGTTGGACAATCAGTGTTTTGGCGTTTCTGGCAGGAGCTAAAATAGGTTAGTGGAGAGGTATATATGCGCGCACCGATTGTTGTTCAATGTGGGGGGTTTTCCGTAATTGGGTTGGGTTTCCCTGTGCACGAGGGATCCAATGTTTTCCAGGTAATATATGTATTTGATCACGATTACCGTGTTGGCGGTTCGACTGCCTGTTTTTAGTGGTTCTGTTCGCTGGCATGCGTACATCTGCCCGGGAGTGATCTTGGGTACTATTGCAATTGTTAGTTTGGTTTGTTGTGCTCTGGTGGTCATCTAATCAAACACACCCCGTTTTGGCTATCATGTTTTCTCTCTCCTTATCTGGAGAGGACCAGTCGTGGAATCCTGGTTCCACTTAGTTTTTGGCGTTGTGCATCACACGCTAGATTTGGAGCAGTTAGCCTTCGGCTCCGATTTAGTCCCGGCCTATAAAAGCCTCGTTTAGGATTGCTGTTCCGCAAATTTTTGTTTCTAGTTGTACTCTTGGGGTTGTCTGATAAATAAATAAACGACATAGATAGGAGGTTCAGATATCAGGTTTTATTTTTCCGCTTGCCCATGGTTTTTAGAGTCATGACAACTCTATGTCCGGGGGGGGGGGTGACTTTGAATTATTCCGTCAAGTCACGTTTCTCCATAGATACGTGGCCGGCATCACTTTTGGTTCATTTTTTTGGGGGGTCTGTAACGTTTCATTTTATTTTGCTTTTGTGTTTCGGGCGGTCCCGATATCAGCCTGTGATGATCAGTTTTCTGTTTTGCCCTTAATTTGGTACGCGGCCAGTCTGCGTTATTCGGATGTCGATTCGGGCTGGATTACTGTGTGTTATTTTTTTTTTATTATCTCTCCATGTGTTGAGCACAGTGTCGAGATAAAAAGGGGGAGGGGTAGTTCAAGAGGTTTAATCACAGAGGTTTATAAGAGGTGAACTTAGAGCACAAAGTAATCAAAGATGTACGCAGAAAGTTATGACATTGATATTTTGAGGTCCCATACCCACTGTAATTGGTAAAACTTGTTTTTGGGGATTGTTAAAATTATGAGAAGGCTAACATGCTAATTTCACTGTAAAAGGTATCTTACAATTTTGTTTTGGCCCAGCTAAATGAGACCTGAATGGTTTGGAGGACTGGAAGCTGGGGGAGTGGAGTTGGGTATAGGTTGAATTATCACCAGTGGAGGGTTCTGTTTAGGTGATGGGGGTTTGAGGAATGTTAACTGAGTTTAGAGCTGTAGGAGAGTGTAGGGAGCCACCCCCTCCCACCAAGGCTGGTGTGCTGGGGGGAGAGTTCTGTAGATTAGGTTAGGGAAGTTAATTTGTTTGTTTAGAATTCCTTAGGACAGATACTAGGGACAAGATCTAAATGGTAAAGTCCTAGTTTAAGCCATGAAGAATGGATAGATATAAGGGGTTTAAAAACATTTTGTAATACAAAGCTTTACATTTAGTAGGATAATGCCAAACCCTCCAGTCAAGGTTTTAACATTGTGTTGTGCGAGTTTCTATCCTAATTTCTCATAAAGGAGTCCTGAATCCTGCAACCCTGATAGACTGAACTGGGCTACTGCAAAAGGGGAACCAGAGCATTCCAGGTCCAAAACACGCCCAGACCACTGAAAGACTGTCTGGGGGTCAGAATAGGACAATTGGACTCTGATCATTTCCAACACCACGATCAAGGAGAGATTAGAGGAATGGAGGAAGGGACACAGAAGAACTACAAGACTCCTGCATTGATGACTACAACGGCCAGGAGCCATTTGACTGGACAGGATGTAACTCGAGAGGGGAGTGTATTTTAACTTTACAGCAGTTGGATATTTGATTGGGATTTTAACAATTTTCTGAGACAGGTTGATTACAGGGGATGTTTATTTTTGTTGTACTTTTGCTAATTGGTGTGTTGTCCCAAGTCTGAGTATTTTTGTTTGATTTGCATTTTGGAAAATGATACCCCTACAGCGGAAAGACTAGCTTTCTTCTGATCTTATGATGTGGAACCAACTGACAAATAAATATTTACGTGTATGAAAGTATACCTTTGACACAAGAAGGTTTTCAATTAGACTCAGATACTTCCTATGGTTATTATTAATCTGAATTGATAATTAGTTTAAATTGGCTGTTAATAAGTAGTGATACTTTCATGGAACTTAAACAGTTTATTTACTTCTCTGACATTTGAGGAGTGATCCCATAATCCGTAATGGTTGCAGTTTACTTGTAATATGTCTAAATATTAAGGCTAAGGTGAACAGGTCAACTGAGGCAGGGTTTTTGTCTTCTTTTTTCTCCTATAAGGCTGGTGTTGCAAACCTCTAACTCAGTGCATGGAGACGATTTGGACCAACATGATGAAGTGAAACCCCCAGAACCTTTCCCTTCGGCACCTTCTGGGTTCCAGAACCCGATTCAAGGCACATCAACAACATTTCAGGGAGAAGCGGCAAGGCCAGACCCTCAACAGATCTGGGGCACAGAGTGCCTCACTATGAAGACTAAAAGAATGTTTTTGAACATCAGAACCAAGGCAGAGAGGCCTTTGGGACAGTATGTAAATGGACAAGAACAAATGGAGAAGAATAAAAGAGGACAATGTGCCATGCCAGATGAAGGGAGAGGACGGGGGATAGCTTCTCAGATAAATTTTGACTAGCCCATGTATTCGGATAGAGATTGCAACCGAAGGGTTCAGATGGAGCGGGAAGTCGAAACTAGAATGTGAATGATTTTGTTGGTGTCATATATAAGATCTAAGAAAAAGGTGTTTGTGCAAATCAGGAAAGACATTGTGCCAGTGTGTGGGAATAGGAACAGTGAAAAGGGGGCGAGGCTGAACCCCATGATGCTGCCCCTGTTGTCCTCGGCTCCCCGGTGCTGAAAGACGAATTGGGTTGATCTCGGAGACGAGATCAAAAGGGGGATTTGTGGATTATTTTAGTTAAGATTAGATATTAGATGTGTGTGTGCTCGTAGAAGCAAACGGTGCCAGTAGGGCGTATACTCTGAAAGTAGCCAACTGGGGGTCGTAAATGTTAATCAGTACATTCCAGAGGTAGGACTATAAATCAAGGGATTAGAAACAAGGACATAGAATGTATAGGAGGACAGGTTTATGGCCTTTTAGCTGGACCCACAGATGCAGACAAGGAGGAGGATGGAAACGAGCTAGCCATGGTCAGATCTACTGGCGCCAGCCTACCCCCTCAACTGTCTTCTTCGTCGGCCATCAGAGGGCCCCATGGAGGGAGATGGGGGCTGCAGGACGGAACACGCCCACCTAGGAAGCGGGCTCATCAATTTCGATACAATGACTGAGGGGGAATTAGGCTACATAAAATGTGTCCGATGTGAACGGACTTCAGATCTTCCTAGCGGTATTTTGGGGAACGAACTCCAGATATATCTGTAATAAAAGGCGTTTACTTTGGAAATAGTTGACCGTGTGGACATTCTCTGATTCAGGACTCGGGGAAGTAGTTTGAATTCTACACATGTCTAAGAGGTACCTCTGTAACGATCCAATCACGCTCTGATAGTGACTGGAGGTCTCTCTCATTGGCTACGTCCTCCGAAGTCCTGTGGAATTGCGCAATTGTCGTATTTTGAGAAAACTCGTTGCTCTCGCCGTACAGGTCTTGTGAGAAAAAAACATCCTGAAAACTTAGCGTAGTACAGAGGGGCGTCAACGCTTGTAAAGATGGGTTCCGCTGTTTACAAGCCTTTTAATCTTTTGGAATTTGGGCCTTTCTTGCAAACATCCTGTAGAATTGGACTCTGAAATAAAATGACATTAAATAAAGACGTTATAGTTAAAAAATAAAAAAAACATGTAATTATAACTTTAAGAACACTTTGAAATAGACTTACCTTGAAGAGCCCTGTAATCCACAGGGCTCGCGCTAGAAATGCGCTCATCGTATGTATTGCTGTACCACATTTTTATATTCCTATAATTTAAAAAAAATAAACTGTAGGGTAATATAGTATTTAGAGAATAACTTTTTAAAACATTTTAAACTTTTTAGAAATTTGATTTACGTGTTACTTCAAATATTACATATCTTTTTCGGTGAAAAAGCTGTTTTCTTTGCTCTGTAAGGTGAGATGATTAGTTTGTTCTGGTTTCGCTACTCAGGTTTTTACATGGACAATTGCCGACTTTCTACAACACCTCCAACACCTCAACAAATGGTTCTGTTATTATAATCAGGGTTATACGTCCCCCCAACCAAGTCTCTTGTTTAAACGGGCACAACGTTTTAAATTAATACGGTGTGTGAACTGGTCACGAATCTTGTAGAATAAAGGCCAATAGTATCAATGGCCAGTCAGTTAATAGGAAGCTAAATAATTCTACATAGTATTTAGCCAAATTACTAAAAAGCCCATACACTGGATATTCAGTTAGAAACGCGGAGTTAGTCTTTTAATAGGAGCTACAACAGTAAACTGTTAGTTTTGAAGCTGTACCTTCTCGTTTAGATACAACTCTCAGCATACGAATGTCCTCTCCAAACACTATAATTTCCTCTGATATTTCGTGGTTAAAACCAAAATGTTCTGAAATATATTCACTTATCCACGTGTCCAAACCGATCCAAGGTCTAAAACCCACCTGGTAAATCAGACTGCATCCTGCAGAATTAATTAGTTTTTTTATCCGCTTATCAACATAACGCTTTAAACAAATATTCATTGGATCGTAAACATATTTTAATGTACTATAATGTGTTAAAACTGTACCCTCTAGAAACTTGGGTAAATTGTAAATTAATTTTTCTAAAGATTTGGGTTTGTATCCTGGTCACTTCTTACAGAGACCGGAGTTTTCATGCATGTTAAACTTTAAACACCTAAACTAACTGGCGCCTCACTAGCTTACATCGTCATTGCTACGTCTGGGCGCATCGAATACGGTAGAATCAAGTACTGTTCGAATAATGGCTAGTAACACCTCTTTTCCTTACAGACGTCTTGGCGACCCTGATTTTTTGAACCTCTCAATGTCCGCACCTCACAGTCCCAACGCGGCCATTCCGTTTGCAAGGATTATCCTTTTTTTCTGAAAGAACGCACCCCGTGGGAGCCACTCTGTCATAAAATTCCCAGACACCCATCTGAGGTAAAAGAGGTAAAAAAAATTGTTTTCAGACTTGGCATAGATGAAAACATTGAAACAAGAACAATTCAATGCAAGTGTTGGAACATTGAAACAGTTTGTTCTTGTTTGATTTAGTCTGGGCAACCATTTTTTACAATGTCAACAAAACTAACCTTTTCAGTAAAATAGCAGCATTATAACCTTACAATGACTACAATGCTCATGCTCAAGTCAAGCGCAAGTCGAAAAAGGAATGAAATTCATCAAAGAAACTCTGTTGAATTGAAGAGGTTCAAATGCTATACTCAGAAGAGAGTAGTAGTATACGGCTATTTGAACCAATTAGCTGACAGTTTAATTGCCCTACTTCCGGTTTGGAGGTGTGATTGGAGGGCGGGACATAGGGGGGCTGACCCCGAGGTTTGTGTGTGTGTATGTTTGTACATCTGTTTGATGAAGGTGTTTTAAATGTCATAAACGCGTCTGGGAATTTTATGACAGAGTGGTGCCAAGGGACTGCATGAGGTGTAAGAAGGGTTTGAGTTGCTATTTTGATAAGACGGAAATGGGTCCCCTGGTATGAACAGTTATATAAAGAGACAGGTTTTGTACGCTGTGCCTGCGCTATTAACGAAGTTGTACTCAATGTCGGAACTCCTAGAGATTTAAAAAATGTCAGTTCTTAGTGATACAGTAGTGAACGCTATGACTTACAAAGTAGGTGGTAGAAGGGAGTCATGTAAAAATGGAAATGTATACAGTTTATACATTTATACAGTTTACCCGTGGGGGTTGAATATACAAAGGATACGTCAGATATTGAATATCAGATCAACGATTGGGAAGTAATACGTAAGTTTGTTTGTCCGTAAATGAAGACAAATGTCAGTGGACTTACGATCAGCACGTTTATGGACATCGAATGGAACAGTGCCATGATGCCTCAGAGAGACCGTGTCATCAGGTACATGTACCGAGGGAAGATGGAATTCCAAGACGTATCGTCCAAATGTCTTTAGGTTTGGAGAACATGAAGGACGGAACTAAGCACCACATTACGGAGATCCGTATACCAGTCAATGTATGGTTTCATCTGGACAACAATATGTTTCAAAGAATTGACAAGATGTTCGTTCTAAGGCAGCAATGGTTAAGCGTTCTCAGTCTAAAGCGCTGTATTTTACCGGACCTAGATTCTCCAAGTAAAAAGATGTGTCGGGATGGCGACACACGTTAAGCCTGGATTTCCAGCATACTATTTACCTATAACACCTCCAAACACACCCATATCATTGTCTTTTCTCAATCAAACTTCCTTACCGCAAACAAATTAGTCTGCAATTGTTTTCGATGTCGACAATGGTCTGATTGTTGTGAGTACCATAAAAGTTTGTGTCAGTAGACTTTTGGACATTGTTATCGACAAACAAAAAAAGGCTGTATGCAACGGTTGTCGGATAAACCATGGGAGTCAACGTCAACATTCATGCCTTTATGACTGTCCTAAAAATGTCTATCACCTGCATTTTGAGAGCCTGATCAAACGCCTGTGGAACGATCGTTTCATCCCAGCCCAGAGCAGTGGCCTGATGTCCCTGAATCTTCAAGTCGACCTACAACGGGTACATGGAATTTCTGAGCTATTTCTGAATGATCTGAAAGACTCTAGCTATATTAACAAGTCATTAATTAAAATCTATAACTCCTTGGTGCAAGAGAACTCCAAACTGCAGAAGTTGGTAGACGATGTCTCTGTGTGTCTAAATTTAATAGGCTGGTGAATTGTTTGTGTATGTTGTTTGAGAGAATAAAACGTTTTTTTATTTTGAAAAATGTCACAAACCTCATGATCATTGAAAGAAAAGTGAATAATAGCGGTCTCTACAAAGCCAGACATGTTGTTAATGTTGAACGTGTACAAAAAGTAGAGAAGATCTTTACGGGTGTTCGTAACTGTGATATGTGGGCGCATATGATGGAATTAGATTTACCTGAGGAACAAGAACTGTGTGACTTTGTGTGCTTTTTCTTTGAAAAACGATTAAATATTAACGTGTATCATTTAACTGCTATGTATACATTTATAATTGAAGTGTGTGTTTTAAAAATAGTTACCTTTAAGGAAATATACTCTAAGCAAACGAGTAATTCGTATTTGGTTTTTGGTGTATAACAGATTGGAGGTGTTAATGAAAAACATATATTTGACCCCAGCGAACCCCGGTGCTTTCGGGGGGAAGGAGCAGCTTCACAGTGTATCGTTAAGGAGTGGCTAAGCGGTCAGGATAGCTATTCTTTACACAAGCCTGTAAGAAAGAATTTTCAACGTAATTGAGTTTTCTCGACTAGACCTTTATCGCAATACCGGTTGTATATAAATTAATAGATTATGATGGGGAGCCAAAGTTACATCACCGTGCTCCATAACATGCGATATAACATTTTGTATTGACTCCCCTCTAATCTCTAACTGCAGAACGTCTCTGGGTTCTGCATAATTGGTTGCTCTTTCCAACAACTCTTTTAATGTAGCTACAATGTCTGTGTTAAATGCAGCGTAATCATGCAACCCATGTATTGGCGCAAAATTTAAACGTTGACGTTTCAATTTTGAAATTATTACGATAAACAATATTAACATTTGGATTAATAACACCACCCTGCTGATTCACATTTGCACGGGGTATCGGTGGTTCTACAATTTTCATATTCTGCTCAACAACATTTTGCTCAACATCACGATTAACATTTTGCTCAACAACATTTTGCTCATCAATATTTTGCTCAACAACATTTTGCTCATCAACATTTTGCTCAACAACATTTTGCTCAACAACAGAATTTAAAGCAATATAATGTCCCTAAAAACAACAGCATAATCAGGACTCGCTATAGGCGTCTGCATATATACATTTTAATTCTCAATTTGTTGTACAACTTGATCTATCTGTTTGTTGCACAACTGCTTCAGGGTTTAAACCCCTAATTTCATTACTCAATAAGTCATAGTTATGACTTTCTACAGGACCTAAACCCCTGATCTCTCTAATTACAGAAGCATAGTCTGGAACAAAAATTCTCAGGATTTAGAGTCTTAATTTGTCTTGTCAATTCGTCATAATTGTGTTTGGGGTCCATGTTGAAACTTAATCTGTGCTTTTTTTCAGGTATTTACATTTAAGAAGTGAAAACTTGTTTTTCCAGAACAGCTTATCTTTACAGCGCTGCTTGGTTAATAATTCAAACATCAGTTGTTGATTAGTGTTTTGTCGGGACTTCCAAAAAAGAACATCTTGACAAAGCTGTTCGTGTGCTAATTCAAGAAGCAGTCTTTGAAAAGTGTCTTGCCTCGCGTTCCAAATTTTAACAAATTCTGCTCTGGACAATAATGGTATACTTTCATCAGCAGAATTAACTTTACTTGCATTAAGTAATCCACTGGCATCGCCCTCTTCTCTTTCCGGCTCTTGATGGGTTCTGCTCCCTGTTATGCTTCTTCAATAGCGTTCTGAGTTTCAGGAAACCCCTCTTCAGCAGCATGTACGTTTAAGCATTCTGAAAAACAAAGGACGCACGGATAGAGTTTAATCAGTTGTTTGTCATTTAAAAACTGCTATACCTTTTTCATTTTTTATTTATTTTTTCTCTACACACCGTTTCGTTCAACGTTAAGCTTCGGAGTACAGTTATACACAGCTTCGTGGGTAGGGGTACGGCCAGCGTTTTCTTCAGCATCCGGAGTAGTGTCGGAATCTGTCGATTTTAAAATATTTTAAAATATATTCTATAAACATTTATAATTATTTTAAATGATCTCTATCTCGCTGCCAACGCTCAGAACATTCTCAGGAATCTCTCTATATGCGTCATCGGAATCTGTCGATTAAAAGACACTTTTTAAAAATACTTTAAATTATATACAAACACATTTTTATTATTTTTAAAACCTTATATAAACTTCATCCGCCACGAGACGCAAAACCTGGCTAACTGTTGGCGCCTCATCATCAGAATCTAAAAAATATTAAAATATAATTATTTGATAACCTTACTTTTATAAAATAGCACTTATACAAACGTATATAGATACAGTGTAATTATTTTACATACTTACCAAGAATGATTTCTCCACAATCCGTACTCTGAAGTACTGTAGCATGTCTAAGTGGTACCTCTGTAACGATCCGATCACGCTCTGATGATGACTGGAGGTCTCTCTTATTGGCTATGTCCTCCGAAGTCCTGTCGACTTGCGCAATTGTCGTATTTTGAGAAAACTTGTTGCTTTCGCCGTACAGGTCTTGTGAGAAAAAAACATCCTGAAAACTTAGCGTAGTACAGAGAGGCGTCAACGCTTGTAAGCCGGGTTCGGCTGTTTACAAGCCATTCAATCTTTTGGAATTCGGGCCTTTCTTGCAAACATCCTGTAGAATTGGACTCTGAAATAAAATGACATTAAATAAAGAGGTTATAGTTTAAAAAAACAAACAAAAAAACATGTAATTACAACTTTAAGAACACTTTGAAATAGAATTACCTTGAAGAGCCCTGTAATCCACAGGGCTCGGGCTAGAAATGCTAGAAATGCGCTCATCGTATGTATTGCTACAATTTTAGAAAATAAACTGTAGGTTAATATAGTATTTATAGTATTCAGGTCATGAATCTTGTAGAATAAAGGCCAAGTCTAGTATAGTATCAATGGCCAGTCAGTTTATAGGAAGCTAAATAATTCTACATAGTAATTACTATGTAATCACCAAATTACTAAAAAGCCTATACACTGGATATTCAGTTAGAAACGCAGATTTAGTCTTTTTATAGGAGCTACAACTGTAAACTGTTAGTTTTAAAGCTGTACCTTCTCGTTTAGTCTCTCAGCATACGAATGTCCTCTCCAAACACTATAATTTCCTCAGATATTTCTTGGTTAAAACCAATAATTTTTGAAATATATTCACTTATTTTCGTCCACGCTTCCAAACCGATCCAAGGTCTAAACCCCCCCTGGTAAATCGGACTGCTTCCTGCAGAATTAATTCGTTTTTTTATCCGCTTAACAACGTAAAGTTGTAAACAAGTATTCATTGGATCGTAAACATATTTTAATGTGTTAAAACTGTACCCTCTAGAATCTCGGGAAAATTGTAAATTAACGTTTCTAAAGATTTGGGTTTGTATCCTATTCTTACAGAGTCCGGCGTTTTCATGCATGTTAAACTTTAAACACCTAAACTAACTGGCGCCTCTCATTGCAACGTCTGGGCGCCTCGAATACGGCAACGTCTGTACTGTTCGAATGAAGGCTAGTAACACCTCTTTTGCAAAGAAACACTGTTGAAGATGAAGATGTTGAAGAGGTTCAAATGCTTTTTTCAGTCTTGGCATAGATGAAAACATTGAAACAAGAACAATTTAATGCAAGTGTTGGAACATTGAAAAAGTTTGTCTTGTTTGATTTTGACTGGCCAACTCATTTATCACAATCAGACCAAAACTAATGTTTTCAGCAAAATAGCTGCATTTTAAAGTTACAATGACTACAATGCAGTGGGTCAAGTCAAAATTGGAATGATGTTCAACAAAAA
>JACXGK010014235.1:0-11837 GCA_016801125.1 Novumbra hubbsi
ACACCACTCTCGTGAACATTGTTACAACAACCACACACCACTTTCGTGAGCATTGTTACAACTACCACGCACCACTCCCATTCCCATTGTTACATCTACCACACACCACTCCCATGAGCACTGTTACAACTTCCACACACCACTCCCCTGAGCATTGTTACAACTACCACATACCACTCTCGTGAACATTGTTACAACTACCACACACCACTCTCGTGAACATTGTTACAACAACCACACACCCCTTTCGTGAGCATTGTTACAACTACCACGCACCACTCCCATTCCCATTGTTACATCTACCACACACCACTCCCATGAGCACTGTTACAACTTCCACACACCACTCCCCTGAGCATTGTTACAACTACCACACACCACTCCCGTGAGCATTGTTACAACTACCACACACCACTTTCGTGAGCATTGTTACAACTGCCACACACCACTCCCGTGAGCATTGTTACAACTACCACACACCACTCCCATGAGCATTGTTACAACAACCACACACCACTCTCGTGAACATTGTTACAACAACCACACACCACTTTCGTGAGCATTGTTACAACTACCACGCACCACTCCCATTCCCATTGTTACATCTACCACACACCACTCCCATGAGCACTGTTACAACTTCCACACACCACTTGGTTTGGCCAATCAACATGCAGTGCCCGCTGTTAAAGGAAGTAAAGAATAGAGATTTGCTCGATTAAGTACGCTTTAGAAGCAGTGCAAACACAAATTCAATGCAAATGAATGCAACCACAAAATGCTAAATATGGAGGGACACCAGCAACAGCTCAAACTTGGCCTAGATTGAGTGGCCACCATATATATTCACGCCCTTGCAGTATTTTCACACATTATCATTGTGTATCATTTATGTTGTATATTTCTAAATATTGTATATTACAGTGGGTGCACTGCTCTGCAATATGACGATTATATATATATAGGGTGTGAGTGAATGGAACTTAAAGTTAACAGTGTTAACATTTCTAACTGTGTTTGATCTTCATTGTCAGGGCAGTGGATGTTTACCACCACCGATACTGCTGAAAATCCTCCACCTCAATAAATATTATAGCAGCCTTTTCTGCAATTAAACTAAACAATAGAACATCACTTATTGTTTGAAAGGCAATCTATTAAAACAATTTTAACATTTCAACTAGCAGTCACAACTTCCTAATTAGCCAATTAGTGTTTCTAAATGAGTTGGAGCATGTGGATGCATCCAACTTGTCACGACTCAAAATATCCCACTTTCTACTTCTTTCAGGGCTGATCCAGATGTTCGGGATTGATGCTATGATGTTTCAAAAACCGCTAAACAACATACAGTATCTGACTAATTAAAGGTCACATTGGATTACCCAGGATCATCATGAATATGTGACATAATGATTTGTCAGGAAAGATTGCATGTAGCTTTTGTAAATATAGGTAAAACATACTATGTAAATGGGATGTTTCCTTAAATCAACCCTGTGGGTGTTCTTATTATAGTAATGCATTTTACACATTGTAGTATTTGACTACCAGATACAAAACAAATAGGTGTGTTTTAATGCTTTACTCATTTGAAGAAAAAAGTTAATATAGATCCTAATTTTGTAGAAAGCTCTGTTCCACATAGGTCTATTCCGCTATCGCATTGTGTCTTTCTCCTTCCACAGTTCCTTAGTTAACTGCTGTAATAGCAACATAAAGGGTGACCTCTTCTGGTCAACTTGGTGTGTTACAACCTGAGCGGTTTTCTGACCACTTTTGTACTTTAATTTAGGCTACAGCTACTTTTCTATCTTCAATAATCATTCTCTGTGTAATCCACGTATATTCATGTAACATTGTCAAGCTGTTGTATCACCTTCTTTGAGGTGTATTTCATATTAAATTAGTAGCATTTAGTCTTTTATTAATTTTCCCAATTTGGCACCAAACTCAGATGGCAAGTATTAGTTGGTGTTGTTAGAGTTTTGTAGTTCACTGTTTAATCCAAAATGAATCACATATTTCAAATTCTCTCATATGCTTCTTTAATGGAGAGAAATCATGTGACATATTTCCCAGCTATCACGGTTGCGGTGTGAGTTGAAACCAAAAGCAGACATTTTGTAAAGAAAAGGTGATTTTTATCCAAACAACACAAAGAGATAAACTAACACGAACTGTAAACGGAAAATGAAAGGTGCCAAATGACTTTAGCAAAAACATATAAACGACTTACAAATAACGTGTAGCGTATTCACTGTGAAAAGGCTTAAACAAAGGACAAACCGTGAACGTTGTGACATACACAAACAATCAACCACACCTATTGTGTGGCTGATGCCTAGCCTAAGTAGGCTCCCCAATCAGAGTCAACTGAACACAGCTGCTCTGACTGGGGAGCCCACAGCGGCATAGAGAGGGCTAGAGGCCTCTCTAACTGACATGCCCTGACTGAGAGCCCCAAAGCATAGAGGAGGCTAGGGGCTGCCAGCCAGGACATGACACCAGCATGCTCCATTGCAGGTAGATATTATTTCACGCACATTTTTATTATTTAATAACGCAAATAATACCACTGAAAACAACATTTACATATTTTCCCTACCAAATCAATCAGTTGTACTAATCAATGACCTAGTTCTTAGAGCATCTGAGTAGCTTAATTTAATAATCCCATCCATTTACAAAGTAGGAGTCATTCACAAAAGAGAATAACACATTCTAAATGTTGGATATTCTGATATTCTCACACATCACTTTGCGAGCCTGCTGTGTTTTCACAAGCCGCTTAATTGAGATTTGTACCCCACTAATTAGACAATTGGGCCAAACATCGGAATAATTGCCAGCCACAGGTCAAGAGACACCGAAAACATTAACAAGAGGTGTGGCCAGAGAGGCAGATAAGGCCACGCCCTAGTGATACCTGGATAAATTAGGAAAAATACAGCAAATTGGACTGAAACTAAATGCACTATATTTCTGTAGGTCAAGCAAAACAATACCAGTAACAACTTAGGATAAAGCAAAGCGTCCTTATATTCATGAGAAGCTGTAGACCCAGAACACAAAGTAATAAAAAAGGCAACCAATGAAATAGAAATACTTTACAATATGTTAATTTCACACTGGAACTGTGGACCCATACTGACACTGGAATTGTTATAAGTAACTGTGTTTATAGAGAATGCACTGTGCCTAAACATTCAACACCCTTCTATTGTAGTCTAAATTCAGAGCGACTGTCAAACATAATTGTGATGAGTGAATGCAGATACCTGTAAGAGTCTTTTTTGCTGGATTTCTACCCAGCATTAGGTTTGCTAAGGGGTGTAGGCAATGATGCTTGTTTTTTTTTTCAATTCTAATTTCAATGGAGCTGAACAGGTCACCACAAAATGATTTTCTACTTGATTATAACACTTTGTTTTAAGCAGAGAATATGGGATTCTCTAAAAAGAAATGTGCACTCCCACTCCCAAACTATACAGTGGGTGAATAACTATTGAACACATCATCATTTTACTCAATACTTTTTCCCAGTGTCATTTCACATTATTACACATTACACATTACACAAACTTAATTTCTGATTTCACATGATTACACATACGGCATTTCTGAAATGACCTTTTCTTTGTTTTGGTTTCTTTGTTTGTTTGGATTACTTGGGTTGTTACCAACATCTGGTGAAACCTTCATGTCAATAGCACCTTTGGAAATTCATTTAGTGGGAAAATTGTTCAATACTTATTTTACCCACTGTACATGGCAATCTTTAAGTTATTTATACATTTTACAGACACAGTATTCAAAAAGGAGGTTCTTATCGTCCCCTCAATTTATATTTTGACACTTTAGCTGTCATCCTTTTCCAGAGCTACTGACAGCAGTAAGTAGATACAAAGACTCAGTGAATAATTCTGACTATTAATAACAATGTTAATTGTCAGTCTTTTTCAAGGAATGACATTTTAGTGATATTTAGAATACAACACCAAATTAATGCCCATATTAATGCCCCTGGTTTTGTCATGAGAGTTGCAAAAATCTAATTTAGGTGTGAAAGTCAGTCGTTCCGAACTTTTGGCCATTTAGTGCATCTGTTGTTTTTTCAAATTGACATATATGTTTGTAAAATGTGAGATGTTACTCATCTCTTGGTTTTTGCTCTGACATTATCTTAATTTAGGGTGCCTGAAGCATGAGGTATTTAATATTTAACGCATTTCTAAAAACATGTTTTCAGTTGCCTATAATGGGGTATTGCGTGTAGATGTAAATGTATTTGGAATCAATGCTAAATTCACAACAAAATGTGTGAATACTTTCTAAAGGCACTTCAGGCTATAGCATATATTGTATGATTAAAACATTTTGTCAGAATATGAATCCATTAGAGAGCTTGGGAAACGTAAACCATTCCTACATACAGTATGGTTCTATTTGAGGCAATCAAGTAACCTAGTATCTCTAATCTTGGGGAAAACAGAGATGTCCTTAAGCGAATGGAAGGCTATCCATGTTAAATGTCACATCTCAGCTTGAGTGCACAGCAATGCTGGCCAGACAGCGAATCCACAGACCGGCTCTGGCTTTTACGCTGAGTCACTAACCCACTTAGTTTGAACCCCCCCCCCAGCGGATATCAAAGTGTCACGCGAGGGCTTTTTCCCGTTTCATCCCTTTATCTCCTGCTCCATGTGCACACCAGATGATGTGTGGTGCTCCTCTATCGGCTCGCTTTTTTGGAGTCACTGATTAAAGACTAAGCCTGTTACCCCACATCACATCCTACATTGCTGTTTCACCTAAACGCATTGAAATGCCCCTTCAGCTTTTTAAACAACTGAAGTAATGGTAGGAGAGGGCTCTTTGAACGCCAAGCACACGCGTACCAAACCACAAACAAAGGGTTAGTTGTCGACACAAACAGAAGATTTCTCGATGGCCGTCAGTCTCGGGATTCTAATCCCATTGATTACCTGCGGATTTCAGAGTGTACAACTAACGTTAAGCCACCGAAACGTTCATCGATTGCTATATTAAACAACTGCAACATTAAACATCATCTCTATACCTTAGTGACTACGGGGAGAGTGTCTTATCTTACCTCGCAAAGTGACATGCGACAATGAAAATGTTCACCCATTACACTTTAAAACCGTTAGGGTGAGTATCTGTCTATGCTTTGTCTACAGGGTATCGTATGTAGGTTTATTAGAATATTTGGAATCAATTATACATTTGGCCCATAACACAACAAAATGTATATAAATAGAAGAGTCTGAAGAGGCACAACATTTGTCACCTTCATAGGGTTTAGAGCAGGGGTGGGCAAATATTTTGGCTCGAGGGCCACATCAGGATTTTGAAATGAAATGGAGGGCCACATTTGTTTTTGTAATTTGTTAATCATAATTGATTTGGAGGCCATAAAAGGGCATTTCATGGGCCGGATGGGACAGCCTCGCGGGCCGCATTTGTCCCTCGGGCCGTAGTTTGCCCACCCTTGGTCTAGAGGATACCAATAAAATGCACGTGGTGGACGAACGGAGGTACTGATAGAGAGAGGAAAGAGAAAGAGGTTACGATACGACATCATTTAACCATGCTAACACTTGATGACGATCGTAGAACAAATCAACCAAGGCTCTACATTACAGAACAGGCCTAAAGACACAGTTCTCCACATCCTCCCACATCTGTTTACAGTAGAGATAACAACATAAGAGACCGTGTTGTCCGAAGTAACCAAGTAAGACCAGCTTCCTTCCCATTCACCCCTGACCAATGTAGGTTTTACAACCGTATCCAATACCAGTACAGCACACACACGAGAAGCTTCTTCCATCCTAGAAAAGAGCTTAACATGAACATTTAATCGACCGTTAATCACAACGATTTAGGTGATTTTCTGCCCACATGGCTACTTTTATGTAGCGGAGACCACAGGGGATGCTTCCGGCGTGTGATTAGCCTAACAGACCAGTTGCCCTGTATTTAGAAGAAAAGGGCCACTTTGTAATTTCTTCTGCTTTGGAATTGAACCAGTCAGTAAATACCTGGATGGTAACAATGCAACCAGACTAAAACCAATGAGCAGAAACTGGGATTCTCACTTTTTTTGGGGAATGTATTCAATTTCATAATCCGCAAGACTATGGTTACTTGTTGTTCTATGAAGAAAGTTTAACAGCTATCATAAAAGCCACTAACATGCTTCAACATGACCAGCCATGGATATTGTTATAAATCGAGAGCATTGAAAGGAGGACGTGACGGCAGGGATCGGGCCAAAGAAGCAACAATACCAACAGCGTTGCATTCACGGGGAATCTGTCGCATCACAGTGCCAGAGAATTACAAGTAACAGTACAACTGTTCGATAAAAACAAATGAACATTACATGTAAATTACAAGGCAACTAGGATTCAACTCCCGAACGCTCCAAAAAGCTCCTTTGATATGTCAAATTGTGTTTTAAAAGTGTCAAATGACGTTATTATTATTATTATTATTATTCTTCACACTCAAATGGTGTTCCAGATCTAATTTGTTCACCAACGTCAGGAACATGTCCTTTGAATGACTGAACCTTGACATCCAATGTCACCACTGTGACCACAATACACATGAGTACCTTAATGTTCACACTTCATCGCTCTGTGGGGGATGTCGGTTGCGAAAGTGTCCCCTGGCCTTGTTCCCTCCAACAGTGTTGGGCAAGAAGTACGTGCACAGGAGCCCCTGTCACTTTCTCCTAAGATTGAATGTGTCTTCTTCTTGCACATCGGCGTCTGCATTTTTGCCCACACGTGTCATTCACTCTGAGGGACAGGTGTCGACCACAATGAGATTTCAAGTTCCTTTACATAATATATAGATACTATTTTGGATTTACATTTACCATGTGCTGCTCACGAAGCTCGGTAACATGTGGAAAACATGTGCATGCAGCATCATTTCCTGTCAAAATAGAATCCGCTTTAGCGCAGCAGGGCCTGAGAAATACTATATTAAATAGTTTGATGACATATTTGGTATGACAAATTAACTAAAGTTGGATCTCTATAGAAGGTACGGATATAAAGGTATAGACACATGCATTCAAAGCCATGCAAGCCATCCCATCTATAACAGCAAGCAGCATTCTATGATTGATTTCTGTTATATGTAAAATGAAATTCTCATTTGTTATGTCAAATGGGGTTATCGAACAATGACTGAAACAAACTGGTGTTCCATAACAACCGTGTTTGATGTATCAACTGGCTGGATTTCTTTGTTTGTCAGTTCTGAGCATGGAAAGTATCATGCTAACAACTTAACTGGGCCAGCCAGCCAGTCTAACTTAATAAAAAAACAAACGTGAATAGGGTTGTGGGATTAAGTGCAACACATAACGTAGACTGAATGAATGTTATATTAGCTAGCTAATTAGATTTTGCTGCATTAGCTAGTTTTTATATCTGTAGGGGCAATGTCCCCAATTGCCCTTTTGTAAGTGTTGTTAACAGCTCAATGTTCCTTTTCTAAATCAATCTTGAGGTTAACCAGTCATGTAAATTTTTTTAGACTGGTATTGTCTTGAAAAACTAAGAGTTCTACACCGGTTTTAAAAAAAAGTTAAACTCTGCGTTACTTTGTTAAAATTCAGAGCGGTTATTGCTGGGCAATGTACAATTATGTCGATCGTTATAAGATGCCCGTTAACTCCGATGACCACGCTAAAATTCGTTACACGCCTGTTGATATCCTCTATCTAGCTTTATGGTGTGGGTGAGCCGAGCTCTAGTGCGGAGTTTCGTTGGTGACGTCTGTTGGGTAACCGCCCCATTCAGTCATCGCCCTGCTGCATAGATCGCGCACAGGAACCTAGACCAAACGTGGCGGAATTTCAATTTTTGATCCATCATCGCTATGGGAATTATACCATTCTTTCAAAACCAAGCTCTCATCCCATACTATCTGAAGCCAGTCCACTTCGAGACACAGACTATAAAAAACTGCCGGTTGAAGGAACAACAGCAGTAGATTATTTCTTGATGCTGATGCAGGGATGATGTACCACCTTGTGCGATGAGAAGTAGCCTAATGTTTGCTCGAAATTGGAGATGGGCATATGCTATGCTGTCCTGACTGATTTGGGGAAAATGATCCGGAAAATGTCAGTGTTTTATATGTTTGTTACGGTAAGTAGGCCTATCAGGCACTTAAATCAATTATTTTATTTTATTGTATTCCCCGGCAGGTACTTCATTTAAAGACACAGTGCCTATTTTTCTATTTGTCCCGATAAAGACTTAACTGCAATTAACTAAGTTTATACTTTTATTGTTATGCCTATTTAGTATATATGCTGTAGATACATTCAGTTACTAAAATGCATCAAATGTACATGTGACTACCGGCTTTTCTGCTTAATATATTTTATCACAAAATATGTATTGTGCAGCACAACATGGAAGGATTGTGAGGTCACACTGAAATCCCCATACGAAGACTGAAAGCACTAAGTCTTCCGACGTTCTCTTCCCCATGCTGGAGACAAAACATAAGGAAACCATATACGCTGTTTCGAATGCTTTGTTGACCCGCCCTAACCAATATAGCAGTTCTATTTCAAGTGATGTTCGTTTATACACAGATCCATATATTTGTGTCTTACTGTCACTTCAAAATGGACTGTTCAGAACATGCAGTGCGTGGGAATATTGTATATGTTATGTACCATCTGATTAGCTACATCGAACATACCTCGAAAGCCATGCATGTAGGTTTTTACCTATGTATGTTAGTTCTAATTATTTATTATTGTGACCATGTGGTTTCAAATCAACGTCACAGGAAGAGCAGTCCATCACCCGCTTGAATCCGGTATTAACATTCAGTAGTAAAGCAAAAGGAGCATCCTTTTTTTCCAGCATCACCGTGATATTGTTATAGAATGTTAATGTCCATTCTGAAATGTAGGCTAAGTGCATGTCAGCCTGTTCTGTGGCCTCTGTATCTCTTCTCAGATGGGCCCCACAGCATGTGTGCGGTTGGCAGTCCATTCTGACATTAGCAAATAATATGCTTAATTGACCCACAGAGGAGGAGGCTCCAGCGGCTTTTGTCAGTGATAAATGAGGCACAACCTCATCCGAACAGTATCCCTGTGAGTCACTATTGGCTTCCTCCCTGTCTAGTAGCATGATGACATACTGCAACAGGTGCTGGTTTAGTTTCGTGTTCTCTGGTGCTGTAGTGGCGTTTGGAGATGTTGTCCAACTGCCTAGGTTATAAGCTGGATATTCCAGACGATAAACAAAGCTCCGGCAGAAACAATGCAATCCGGCTCGATGTACGGGTGGATATTTTAAAGTAAAGGCAGGCAAAGTAAAAAATACACCTGACAAATGGCAGTGCGTCGGTCCGTTTCACATATCCAATTTCTGGTCTATGGTTTCACTTGCCCTTTGTGTGTTGCTCTGAGATCTGCAGGCCTATTCACAATGCATAGGTTTGAGGTGTTATCTAACACTTGGGCACGCACTAACACACACACACACACAGACGCGCGCGCACATCCACACACGACGAAGATTGTCGTCGTTTGCACCTGACCGGTAGACCTTAAACATGACTCACGTGACTAAAACCGTTCACACGTCCATCACACATTTCACGACGGGCCACCGTGCTCTCGGTGAAAACAAAGATGAAAGGGTGGAAACCGAAAGGCTTTTCTGCTTTGTCACTGAACCGTGCTGAGGGAAAACCACAGCCCAATGCCTAATCGTTTCCTTTGTGTTATTGTCGGGGTGCATGATATACAAAGGCCCCTTGTGCAGATAGGCTTGTGTATGTGTGTGTGTGTGTGTTGTTACTGGAACTTGAATTACCGGCTGGGCAGTGTCGATTTTGCTGAGTCTGGCCACCTCTCCAGGAACAATCCCTGAAAATAACAGCAGCACTGCAGTGGCACAGCACACATGGCCCGTCTACTCCTCTCCACCCGCCCTCTAGCCAGAAAAGCCTCCCGAAATCACAAGCGCTAGCCACCTGGGGCTCGACTCCAAACACGTGAGTCATATCAGTAGCGCTGCGATGGCTTAAATGTCGGTATTAAAGTTCATATAGTATCCGGTCCTACCAATACCACATCCCTACACATTGGTTCCACCCACTTGGCTACAATATCAACAGTGTGTACAGTTCTATGCGTTGCTCGTGTCTCCGCTAGATGTTCGAGAACACTACTGTATACAGGAAATGGTACACTAGAACTCATTGGAACCTGTTTTTGTTGCTTGAATGGCAGTTCTGTCGTGCTAGAGAATGTCGTGGTCGATCCGGCGTATTCAGGGTTACGCACAGACTGTGCGTTAGGGTTGTTGTTGGACAGTCGCTCAGACGGCAACAGTCTCCTGTCAGAATGCCAACTGTGCGTTTTTTTTCTTCAAACGGGAGATACGGTGACATGTGGCGGCTCTCTTATCTGAGCAAGGAGGGTGGTTCCCTCTCTTGTCAAATGCTCTCTCTCGTTCTCAACCAAACACAAGCACACGCGCACATTAAATTCCTCCACAAACCGGCAATGTCTGTCCAACTGCATGTCCTCGCAGAGTATCACATGTTGAATGTTACCAGCTGCACACTTGCTTTTCATTGGGGAAACCTGACCTGACTGAGCTGCTAAAAACGGATCTGAGCTGCTAAAAACGAATCCAGCGTTAAAGATGTAGTATTTGTATGCAAAATCACACCATTCAAACAAAACAAAATGAATCTTTGACATGTGTTTTTATAGTTCCCTGTTCCTGTTTTGTTCGTTTATCGGATGCTCTTGTGATGAGCAACTTCCAAATAGTGTGTGTAAAAGAAATGCTTTTTAACATCTATTTTCAGAAATAATCTAAACTAGGTGGGGTAGTTTTTCAAGATGCCAACAATTGCTTCTGTAGAAAAAATACATCCCAGAACAAGCATGGCAAGTGTGGTGAATGTGCAACCTTCTGAAGCCGTTCTATTCTGCGTTATTATCCATCACCTCCACAAAGTTTACAGATGCTAAGCATATCAGGATGCTTATCTCAAGTTAAAAAGTTATTTCACCTCTCGCAGTCACATCTATCTAAAATGTTAGAACATGCCAAAAAACGATTAGCATATGGTATTGTATTGCTTCCTTAAAATCTATATACAGTCTGACAGCATTAGAAAAATAATAATAATGTGTGATTGACTTGAATGCTTCATTTTATTTGTGGCCAGAAGGGATGTAATTTCCCACACACACACAGATGCTCAGATGGACCTTCATATGGAACTACTTTTGTTGTCCATTATTTATCTTCAGTATGCTTTTGTTCTAAAGGGATCAGTTTGCACATAGATTGTACATACTGTAACCAAAAGAAAAACAAAAGGTGTTTCTGCTTATTAATGCGTCATCAGAAGTGGTGTGACCCCTTTGAACAGACTAGTCGAGTCATTAGAAGTGGTGTGACCACTTAGAAGAGACTAGTCGAGTCATTAGAAGTGGTGTGACCACTTAGAAGAGACTAGTCGAGTCATTAGAAGAGGTGTGACCACTTAGAAGAGACTAGTCGAGTCATTAGAAGTGGTGTGACCACATAGAAGAGATTAGTCGAGTCATTAGAAGTGGTGTGACCACTTAGAAGAGACTAGTCGAGTCATTAGAAGTGGTGTGACCACTTAGAAGAGACTAGTCGAGTCATTAGAAGTGGTGTGACCACTTAGAAGAGACTAGTCGAGTCATTAGAAGTGGTGTGACCACTTAGAAGAGACTAGTCGAGTCATTAGAAGTGGTGTGACCACTTAGA